>SNQJ01S0086580.1:67220-84290 GCA_010110895.2 Picea sitchensis | reverse complement strand
ACATAAAAGTTGATGAAGGAATCCCAGTAAGAGAGGTTAACAATACTGAATCAACAACAAAGGATATAGATGAAGTTGAAGCTGAACATGTCCAAGAATCAAAACAAGAAGACTCTGAGTCAGATGAAGATGAAAATGTTCAAGCAGACTCAAATCAGTAGACAACAACAAATTCCTCCTCTAGAATTACTCAAAAGAATCATCCTGCAAGTCAGATAATTGGTGAAAAAGACAAAGGTGTACAAACCAGGAGAAAGATAATCAAAAAGACTGAACAATCACATATAGCCTTCATATCCATGGTGGAACCCAAGAACTTCAATGAGGTCAGTAAAGATGTAAATTGGTTAAACTCTATGAATGAAGAACTAGACCAGATTGAAAAGAATGACACTTGGGACCTAGTTCCTAGGCCAGGAGACAAAAATATAATAGCATCAAAATGGGTCTACAAAAATAATATGAATGAGCAAGGACAAATTGTCAGGAATAAAGCCAGATTGGTCTATAAAGGGTATGCTCAAATAGAAGGACTGGATTTTGATGAAACATTTGCGCCCATAGAAAGACTAGAAGCTATTAGAATGTTTCTTGCCTATGCTTGTCATAAACAATTTAAAGTTTATCAAATGGATGTCAAGTCAGATTTTCTAAATGGAGATTTAAACGAAGAAGTCTATATGGAACAACTAGAGGGTTTCCAACTGTCAAATAACCCTGACCTTGTCTACAAGTTGAAGAAAGATTTATATGGGTTGAAACAATCCCCTCATGTCTGGTATCACAGACTGGATACGTATCTACAAGAAAAAGGATTCAAGAGAGGAACAATTGACAACAATCTATATATCAAAACAGAAGGTAATGATCTGTTCATTGTGGTGGTCTATGCCGATGACATCATCTTCGGTAGTAATAATGCTTCATTGGTAAAATGGTTTTCTTCTGCCATGCACTCTAAGTTTGAAATATCTATGATAGGGAAGCTGCCATTTTTTCATGGCCTACAAATTACTCAGAAGTCTGAAGGAATATTTATTTCTCAAGAAAAATATCTAAGAGAAATGTTGAAAAGGTTTTAGATGGAAGATTCTAAACCTATGAGCACACCTATGGTCACTGGATGTAAGTTAAGAAATGATTGTGATTCACCTGATGTTGATCAGAGTTCATATAGGTCTATGATAGGCAGATTATTGTATATCACAACATCCCATCCAGACATAATGCATGTTGTTGGAATAGTAGGGAGGTATCAGGCTGCACCTGAACAGAGTCATTTGTTATCTGTTAAATGAATATTCAGATATTTGAAAGGAACCATGGACTATGGCTTATGGTATCATAGGACTCAGTTTTTTCAACTATAGGTATATTCAGATGTTGATTGGGCTAACTGCGTGGATGAAAGGAAAAGCACAAGTGGAGGTGCCTTATTCTTAGGAGATTCCCTTGTATCATGGTTGAGAAAAAAGAAAGGTTCCATTTCCTTATCAACTACAAAAGTTGAATACATTGCAGTTGCTACATGCTGCACTCAAGTATTGTGGATGATTCAGACACTTCCAAACCTAGAAGTAAAATGTACTACACTAATCCCAATTTACTGTGATAATACCAGTGCACTTAGTCTGTCAAAGAGCCCTGTGTTTCACTCTAAGACCAAGAATATACCCATCAAGTATCACTTCTTGAGGGAACATGTAACCAACTCTATGGTCTCTATGCATTATATTCCATCCAAAGAATAGATTGTTGATATCTTCACTAAACCGCTTGCAAAAGTTCAGTTTGAGTATCTACGCCAGAAGTTAGGTGTGATCCCATTATCAACCTAAGAGATTCCATCCTATCAAGGGGAGTATGTATTGGTTAAATATCTGATCCCTCTAAAAAATACCGCAACAGATCAGGGGAGCATGTTTTCTTTGACATTGATGTCAAAGGGGAAGAAGATGAGTGGTCCAGACCGGATGCTATAGCTGGAGGTCCAAACAGATTAGCGTAGAGGTCCAAACATATTAGCGCATCCATTTAGGGCTTCCATCAATGCCAAAGGGGGAGATTGTTGGCATGTTTTCAGGCAGAGCGTGCTTGTCATTGATGGAAAGAACAACATGGTATGGTTACAGGAAAGAAAAACACAGGCAGACAACACGGGCAGAGTGCGCCTATCATTTGATGGAAAACAGGCTTGGAAGACATCATAGGTCTAGACAAGAGGAGCACGCAGATGGAAGACAGATCTCGGGCATTAGATCCAAGCATGGGAACCGACCGTCATTGGATCCAGGAGAACCTACATGATCTTTAAAGTGCAAGGTGAAGCGGGCTTACAAAATCTTGAAAGCAGGAGGACCTTCCATCTTCGGGCAGGACACGTGGCTACAGATCAACATTTCACTGACTGAAAGGTCAAAGGAAGGAGGGGACTAAAATTCCAACTCACGATACGCGAAATTGCGAAAATATCTGAGCCATTGGATCGAGGACTAAACTGGGCCGTCAGATCCAGGAGGTAGATCATGAAAGCCTACGTTAGCAAGGACATGTGGTGCAATCATACAAGGACAAGTGTCAAGTTGATTCAGCATCTCAGGCCACTAGAAATCACAAATTTGAGTGACACGTGGCAGCCACTCGGCTCATGACATGTCATTGAGTGATGCAATAATGATGTCACTCTAGGAGTTTTGCTTCGGGATTTTTAACTTCATCACTCCCCCAAAGTCCCAAAGGCTGAAGTCCTAGGGCGGAGGATAGCCATTGGATCAACGAGAGATCTCAACTGTTGATCTGATATGGATCCATTTCGGTGTTTTGCAAATCAGTAATTCCATAGGAAGGAGTTGTTGGAACTCGTGATATGGAAGGTCGCGACATGATCCTAGTCGTTGGAGCTAGAGGACACGTGGTGAGTGATTGGGATTTCCCTGACTCGAAAATCAGGAAATTCAAAGGCAGTGTTGAGGGAACTCGCGATATGCGAGGTCGTGACATGATCACAACCATTGGATCACATAATGTTGTGGACTTTTGATTTGGAGAGAGAAGCACTCATTTGATTGGCGAGTGGTCATAACTCATGGTCACTTCGTTGGGAGTTAGAGCGAGGAGCTAGAGCAGCCAAGATCCATTTCGGGGTTCACAATATGAGGAGTCAAGAAGACTCATGGGAGAATCCCTGAAAGGAGAAATCACGAAGCACCTTATAGCGTAGGGTGTGGTCACTGCCGATGGTCACATGAGTGGAAGGAGCTAGCATATCTAGTCTCCATTCCAGGTCCCGAGAATTCCAGAGGAAGGAGTCAAGTAGACTCACAGGAGAAACCTCGAAACACGAAATCATGAAACGACTTCTGAATAGGTTGTGGTCACCACCTAAGGCCACATGTGAAAGGAAGGGGTTTAGCCAGAAAAGATAGCGCCCACTGTGTAGTTTTCTTTTGCAGAGAGGGAAAAGGCGCCAAGAGCATGAGCACGCGGTGGATCTCTGGGGGAACTACCAGAAACCATTGATTGTTTTCTGCACAGATAATTCGAAGAGGCTTTAGAGTAATCGACAGAGAAGATGAAGAGTCTTGACTACCAAAGAAACCAAGGAATCTCAGGATAACGTCCAACGATGATGAAGAGATTCGGTGATTGCTAGAGGAGCCGAAGAACCTCGAGGTAACTGTCAGTGGAAAGAAGACTCGTCATATAGATAATTGAAAGATGGGAAAGTGTTGAATTTTGTAACTAGAACATAGAGGATAAGATCAACTGTGATAGAGAGTACAAAGAGTATCGACTGCCAAAGAAGCTAAGGAATCTCAGTGTAACGCCCACTGATGATGATGAGATTTGGCAATGCCAGAGAAGATGAAGAGTCTCAACTGCCAGAGAGGCTAAGGAAGCTCAGCATAATGACCATGGATGAAGAGCAGACTCAACGTAATTTCTAGAGCGGAAGAAGAGTTAGTTGTATGATCTGGCAGAGGAATTGGCATTATAAATATACGCAGAATAGAGAAGTGGAGGTTGCTTATGTGGAGAGGAATTACACACGAGGAAATAGCATGCTATGGGCAAGAGATGAAACACACAAAAGAGGTGTAGCGCATAGAATGGAAAGAAGACGTAGAGCATAAAGCACAACAGATGCAAGGAACATACATGTATATCAGAGACAGTGAAAGAAATCCAAGGTGTGCATGAAGAGGGAGAGAAAAATATCAGAAATCTCAAGGAGATGTGATCAGAGAGACATTGATGCAGGCATAGCAGAGTAGTGTAGCAGAACAATGATAAGATTGGTAAGCCAATGATAACTATTGTATCACTATAATAAATTCACAGAAAGAGAAGATTTATATTTCAGGGTGGTAGGGAGGTGCTAGGGAGGATAGGTGTCCTGAGAGTTTCAAGTGGGTGTTTGAACACAGGGAGTTGTAGTTTCATTTGGTTGCAGCCAGAAAAACTAGGGTGGCAGCGTGGTGCAAGGGAGAACCATTGTTCTCTATTATATAGGTTGGTGCCTGTGTGACTGGAAGTTGGTGCTTCCATCCAGTTGGTCCTGGAACACTTAGGGAGTTAGTGCTTCCTTCTAGTAGGTTCTAGAGAATCCAGAGAGTTGTTGCTCTCAGCAAGTTGCAGCTTGCAAAACAAAGGTGGCAACCTCATAATGAGTTGGAGCTCATAAGTATGATAATGTACAGAATGTAAAGATTACTTATCATATCAAGAAGAAGAGGTTTTTACCCTTTATGGGTTTCCTCAGGAAATATCTGTCTCTGTGTATTTAATGTGTGTGATTGATGTTGAATGATTTAATGCTTACTTCCCTACATTATTGTAATTGTCATTGAGTGCTCTGTAAAGAGTTTAAAATAATCCTAATTGTTTAAGCACGGTAACAACTGNCCCCCCCCCTCTCAGTTGATCAACACTGTCACCATCATAGCTCACTAATTTCACAATTAGAAAAAAGTGCAAAGGTGGCGGTGACGACGAAAAGAGATTAAGAATTAGAAATTTCTTAGAAGCACCAACCCGTCTGTGCACCAAAAAAAATATTGCATCCCCTTTCAAATGAATACTTGGAAAGGATAACATACTTGTGCATAAATCTTAGTTTAATTCATAGTAATGACAAATCTTCTCCGGATTTTCAGACATTAATGACAATCTTAACGGTTCCTGGAGGATGGCTACTAGCATTAAAGCTTAATTATTGCATATCTAGAAACAAGTACGAAGGAAGCGGTGATAGCGAAACTGATTCCAATAAATACCAAAGTATGGAAGGTGGTCGAGTGGGTTACAAAAGAAAAACGACAGAAGATATACCCAGGAGACGTGAAGCATCGATGGTCATATTGCATCCTAGTTACATATCGGCCATCAATTTGTATGTCGTAGAATTTGTAAATTGACAAGCGGACCTGCGGGCTGGCTGGCTCAACATTGCACTTTCATTGTTTCGTGTCCTCCAAATAGCACTCGGAGTTCCGTGATATATATATTGACATATAGAATCGAGGGTTAGTGGGTTCAAGATTGCCATTGTTTAGGGATGGCAATCACTATCAACTATCTAACATATCTAAAAACTTTATTTTCAATACTAAATTATTAATATTACATATTGATATTGCAGAATTTTATTAGACGAGAAAGTTTGTACAATCTAGTTGGGCGAGTTATTTAAAAGTTTTGCAACAAATGAACAATACATAGTAGACATGTACTTTTATAAAGTATGGACATGAGATTTTATAGAGCATATGTGGATCCCTCATTCCATACTTAGGCACTTTTTCGATTGCGGGTTCTCGGCCTAGCGAGCTGAAAATTGAGCCTCTATTGTTCCCTGTCCTACAAATAGCACCCACACTTCCGCGATATACAAATAGATAGGTGGACTTCCGGGTTGGTTGGTTGAACGTTGTGATTTTATTGTCCTGTAGCGATTCCGTATTTTTTCCATATTTAGCCAGTTTTTTGGATCGGGGGCTCTTGGGCTGGAGGGAAAAAAATTGGGCCTCTATTCTTCCGCGCTCTACAAACACCACCCATAATTCCGCAATATACAAATTTAGAAGCAGACCTGTAGTAAATTATTACTGTTAAATATTGATATTGCAGAATTTAATTAGATGAGAAAGTTTGTACAATCTGGTTGGCCGAGTGATATAAAAGTATTCTGACAAACGAGCAATACATAGTAAACATGTACTTTTATAAAGTATGGACATGAGATTTTATAGAACATATGCAAATCTCTCATTCAATACTTGGGCAATTTTTGGATCACGGGTTCGCGGCTTGGTGGGCTGAAAATTGAGTATCTATTGTTCTGTGTCCTACAAATAGCACCTACACTTCCGTGATATACAAATTGACAGGCGGACTTGCAGAGATGAGTCTCTATATAAAGTATGGACATGAGATTTTATAGAGCATATGCGGATTCCTCATTCCATACTTAGGCACTTTTTGGATCCCGGGTTCGCAGCCTGGTGGGATGAAAATAGAGTCTCTATTAACATGTACTTTTATAAAGTATGGACATGAGATTTTATAGAACATATGTGAATCCCTCATTCAATACTTGGGTAGTTTTTGGATCACGGGTTCGTGGCCTGGCGAGCTAAAAATTGAGTATTCATTGTTTCGTGTTCTACAAATAGCACCTACACTTCCATGATATACAAATTGACAGGTGGAATTGCGGAGATGAGTCTCCATATAAAGTATGGACATGAGATTTTATAGAGCATATGTGAATCTCTCATTGCGTACTTAGGCACTTTTTGGATCCCGGGTTCAGAGCCTGGTGGGATGAAAATAGAGTCTCTATTAATATGTACTTTTATAAAGTATGGACATGAGATTTTATAGAACATATGTGAATCCCTCATTCAATACTTGGGAAGTTTTTGGATCGCAAGTTCGCGGCCTGGTGGGCTAAAAATTGAGTATCTATTGTTCTGTGTCCTACAAATAACACCTACACTTCCACGATATACAAATTGACAGGAGGACTTGTGGAGATGAGTCTCTATATAAAGTATGGACATGATATTTTATAGAGCATATGCAGATCCCTCATTCCATACTTAGGCACTTTTGGATCACGGGTTCATTGCCTAGAGGGATGAAAATAGAGTCTCTATTATTCTGTGTCCTATAAATAGCACCCAGGCTTCCGCGATATACAAATTGATAGGAGGACCTATGGGATGCTTGGCTGAACATTGCATTTTTATTTTTCTAGAACATATGTGGATCCCTCATTCCATACTTGGACACTTTCTGGATCGCGGGTTTGCGACCTGACAAGCTGAAAATTGAGAATCTATTGTTTTGTGTCCTACAAATAGCATCTAGACTTCCGCAATATACAAATTGACAGGCAGACTTGTGGACATGAGTCTCTATATAAAGTATGGACATGAGATTTTACAGAGCATATGTGGATCCCTCATTCCATACTTAGGTACTTTTTTTATCGTGGGTTCGTGGCCTGGCGGGCTGAAAATAGAGTCTCTATTGTTCAGTGTCCTAGAAATACCACCCAAACTTCCGCGATATACAAATCGATAGGAGGACTTGTGGGCTGCTTCGCTGAACATTGCATTTTTATTCTTTTGTAGCGATCCCGTATTAATTCCATATTTAGCCACTTTTTTTTATCAGGAGCTCTGGGTTGGTTGGATGAACATTGCACTTTCATTGATTCGTGTCCTCCAAATAGCACTCGGACTTACACGATATGCAGATTCATAATGGACTCGAGGGCTGGTGGGTTCAAATTTTCCATTGTTTACGGATGGTAATCCCTATCAACTATTCAACATATCAAAAAAACATTATTTTCAATACTAAATTATTAATATTACATATTGATATTGCAGAATTTAAGCAAAGGACAAAGTTTTTTCATTTTGGTGAACTGACTGATATAAAAGTTATCTGACAAATGAGCAATACATAGTAAACATGTACTTTTATAAAGTATGGACATGAGATTTTATAGAGCATATGCGCATTCTTTATTCCATACTTAGGCACTTTTTGGATCGTGGGTTGGCAGTCTAGCGGGATGAAAATTGAGTTTTTATTGTTTCATTTTCTACAAATATCACCAAGACTTCCACGATATACAAATTGACAGGCAGATTCGGGCTGGTTGGCTGAACATTGCACTTTTATTGTCCCATAGTGATCTTGTATGAATTCCATATTTAGCCATTTTTTTTTATCGGGGGCTCTGGGGATGGCTGGCTGAAAATTGGGCCTCTATTGTTCTGCGTTGTACAAATACCACTCACAATTCCACGATATACAAATTGACAAGGGGACCTACGAGCTAGTTGGATTAGCATTGCAGTTTCATTGTTCCATGTCCTCCAAATAGCACTCGGAGTTCCGTGATATACAGATTAACAGATGGACTTGAGGGCTGGCGGGTTCAAGTTTGCCATTGTTTACAGATGTTAATCCCTATAAACTATCTAACATATATAAAAACATTATTTTCAATACTAAATTATTAATATTAAATTTTAATATTGCATAATTTAATTAGAAGAGAAAGTTTGTACAATCTGGTTGGGTAACTGATATAAAAGTTTTCCGACAAACGACCAATACATAGTAAACATGTACTTTTAGAAAGTATGGACGAGATTTTATAGAGCAGATGTGGATCCCTCATTCCATAATTGGGCACTTTTTGGATCGCGGGTTCTCAACCTGGCGGGCTGAAATTTGAGCCTCTTTTGTTCTGTGTTCTATAAATATCACCCAGACTTTCGCGATATACAAATTGATAGGTGGACTTGCGGACTCCACGTCTCGCGGGTTCAAGATTGCAATTGTTTAGGGATGCTCATCCTATCTAACTTTATCTAAAAACATTATTTTCAAATACTAAATTATTAATATTAACTATTGATATTGTACAAGTGAATTACATAATATTATTAAAGGATGTTAAATCGCTTATTTTTTTAAAAATGAAGCAAACAAAAGAAAGTTTTTTTTTTTAATTCTATCACCGCAAGCATAATAAGGACCAATTTGAATTTTAAGGCCCTCTTGTTCATATGATAGCACAATTGCACTCCGCACAGTATATATTCATTGATTTCAAATTATTTCAGGATATTAATTTTGCCAAGTTCATCGAATAAGCAAAAATGCCAAAACAACGACCAATTTGAATTTTAAGAGCCTCTTGTTGCTATGATAGGACAGTTTCACTTCGCACACTATATATTCGTTGATTTTAAATTATTTCAGAACAATAATTTGACCAAGTTCATCGATCAAGGAAATCTGCTAAAGCAAGCCACATAGTACATTTGCGTCACAGCGCCATAGAAATTATCAGGCGGATCTGTGGGTCAGTTGGCTAAAAAATTCAATTATATTGTTCTATGTGCTCCAAAGACTAGTTGGACTTCCACGGTATACAAATTGACAGACAAAGCAGATAACCAAGAACCAACCATACTTTAAACAGGCCGCAAGCAAGTTCCCAGAAGGTTCCATAGAGCAAAACCCGTCGACCTTTGCACCAAATAATTTGATATACAAATAAAAGACGTCGTCGCATTCATTTTCTCTTGCTTCTGGTATATGTTGCCAGTAGAAAATAATCGGGGCCATGTGATATATTGGGATTACAGAGATATGGGCCAAGTCCAATGAACATTCATCTGGATGTTCAACAAATGTTACAGAGACACATGAGGTATTTTTGTTTCCTGCCAAAGTTTGATATATTTTTATTTTTTCCCCTTCTTCATCCAATATGAAAAATTGCATTGTCCTCATTCAAGGTGAATTTGTTGTGTATCTGAAGCTATCGTAGCATGTAGACATTGCTTTCCTTTTTCTATAGATATGTTTCATACGACAACTCTGCCAACTCAGGAAGCACATTTTGTAATAGAGGTTTCCTAACCATACAATGCACGGTTGTGTTTCCCACGGTTCAGATAACAACATTCATGCAATGTCCATATATATATGGACATTTTTCACCGCATCACAAACAATCAATCATATCATCACTTATCAAAGAGGAGGCAGAAGCAGCGGAGTTACATTTTTCACATACAGGCTCAAAGGGGGTAGAGTGCACATTGGCTACAACTAAAAGACCTTCAACCTAGGAACACAAGCAAAGGGATTAATACATTGAACAATATAATACACAACTGTACCCACCCCCTCCCCTTTAAAAAAAAATAAAAATTAAGTAGGCGCAAAAAATTGTTGAAGGCTATTTCTATAAGCAATGTGAGGATGATTTTGTGGATGTATACGCACAACAGTTGTAGAGCTAGCTAGTTTCTTCAGATCCTCTACTATATCTGCTCACAACTCTATTACAAACGTTGCCTGGGTTGTTCAAAAGATCCTTTCTCTAGCATCTCTCTTCTTTGTTATATTTTTCATAAGTGGAATCTGCCCTCTATGCAATTGTTGTTCCAATGAAGAAAACAAATTTGAATACGTATTGAACAATTGTAGTTGCAACATGGAACAGTGCAATATTTGTGTAACTTATTTAACATACATGCACATGCGAAAGTAAAGGAAAAAATTGAATATGAAAAGAGGTACCATTTCCTTGTCGTTGTCCGACTCTCCATCCTTTATATGGAGAATGTGTTGAGAGACAAATTTTATCGCCAGTGTGACAACAACCCCAATCGTTCCAATTGGGTAAATATTAGTGTTCTATGTAATTTGGTTGATATTCAAGTCCGGGATGAAACGATATTCTGAACAAATAGTATGATTTTTTTCCACAATGCTTGTTTCGTTGAGCGAAATAATTTGATCGCAATCACCACGGTCATATACTGTTTTGGGCAATATATTAAAATTTGTAATGGATATCCCATTACGCAGCAATATCTTTTCTGCATGTTTCTAGATAAGTTATGGAGGAACAGTCAGTGTGACTGTCATCATGGCATACTTGTCTGTCACGTCAGCACACATAATGGCTCTACTTTTGTTTGCCCTGTCCAAGTAGGTGCTATAGACAACCATTATGTCCCCGACAAACACTTGTTCAGTTTGGCGGTTGTTCAAGCCCTCTATTGATAGTTCTTTGGATGTCACAACTCTAGACCTGATGAAATTTTTAACAGGAAAACTAAAGTGAATGGTAGTGTTCTATAAGTACACACATAGTTTTGATGAAATATGGATCTAGAGTTTCACAACCACACCTCTTAGTCTACGGAACATGCAACATGTTCGACATCTCACTTGTACTTGTTGATACTTCTTGCAAGATGCAAACCATGTATTGTAGATGACTTCAGCATATATACGAATATATAGCCCAGGAAATTTGTTTAGTAAACATAGTAAGAGTAGAGCGTATGCATATTTACCTTTGGCCTTGTCGGTCTGTCGATGTCTGGGATGACTGACTGCTCATGCCCGTGTCACTAGTCCAACTTTTTATGATACAAGCATGTGCAAATGAACATCAGGACTAAACAAGCATATGCATTGTATATTGTCCATCGGAAGGACCAAATAGCCATAAAATTGTATGCATATGAATTTTTAACTGGAGAAATGTTTAGCAATAAACAGGGCGTGAGCGTGGGGCACCATGGCCAATCTGTATATCGCGGGCCCCCGGAAGCTAGGGGAGAAATCTTCAACCTGCCAGCCTAGCACCCGCAATCGAGAAAGTGGGAAACTATGGAAGAAGATAGAATCACAACCACATATGTGAATCTGTTAGTCCACCAACCGGCGCTCAAAGGAATTTTCAGAAAGCACACTGGGCAAATGAATTAGAAAACAAAAGGGATAATAGAAAATGGAAAAAAGTAGAAATAGGGAGCACAGAAAGGCCCATTACTGCAAAGTCATTGTTTTCAAGTCTAATATTATATGCCCCCACTCAGTTTGTATATTTAATTTACCAGCACACTTGGTATACCTTTTAGAAGATTGCACCACAGAGCCCTCTGTTGTTGCACAGAACAATTCATCTCTCTGTCCAAGCAACCTGTTTTTTCCAAGGCAACAACAACAAAGATGCAATGGACACAAAGGCAAGTTAGTATGAAGACAAACATCTAAAATAACGAGAAACAGGTCTATTTACCCACCAAAGAGTCCTTCGTCTTGTCCAACCATTCTGTTTGTTTAAATGCAACAATGCATGAACCAGCTTAGTATGCAGGAAGGAACACATGTAAGGAAGATAAGTTACCATGTAGGAAGGCACTCAATATGAAAAAATAGTACAAGCATGCACCTTTCTATATCCTCTTCATCCGATGCAATCAAGACTCCCTCGTTTTCTCCAGCTACTCTGTTTATTTGAATGTGGGAACGCACAAAATTCAACGAACATCAATGGAAGATGGTATTCACCGGAGAACAAGCAATATGTACATACAAAAAAACTGACTGAACGAATAGTCTAGAAAGGTAGAAACATGAATCTTTACGCTTCTCAAGGGTGTTGGAGGACGTCGCAATAACACCTCCAACAACAACACCTCCAATCTCTTATCCAATCAGATCAATACATATATGTTACTTTTTATTATATAAAAATATATGCTTCTAATTCCATAGCTCCAACAATAGGTATTGTGCAAATATTTCAGGTCAAAGGACAAACTAATATGTAGTCAACGCATTATAAATCGCTATAGTCCCTCTATGCCTATGGCAGGGACTAATAATTCCACCCTAGAAGGCAAGTTGTGCACGTGTCTAAATGATTTTCCAACGTTCCTCCCCGAAGCAATTCCCCATGAAATCTCAGAAATCCACTTGCGACGACTTGGTGTTAACAAGTGTAATATGAGTAATTTTATTGTTTCCAAGGAGGTCTGGAAAACATTAATAAAATGTACCTTTTTATTTTTCACAGTCGTGGACATGTGATAGAAAGGCAATAGTTTAAAATCTTTTGGAAGTTTTTAGGTAATTTTTTTCGTTTGATTTTGCTCGAAGTTCGATGATGAATAGTTGGATCTGCAGATTTGGGTGGCTAAGTTTGTATAATCCGAGTGTCCCATGGATTTTTCGTCACGTTGAATCCATTTATGCATTCAGAAATGCAATTTAAACAATGGAAAATAATGATTTTGTCCAAATTTACATCACCAGATTCCAGCCAAAAAAACCCAAAAAGTAGAACATTTAACCAACGCCCATAGAAAGTCCCCGCAGACCAAAAAACAATTCCACCCTAGAAGGAAAGTTGTTCACGCATCTAAATATTTTTCAACATTCCTCCTGAAGGGGTCAGAAGAAAAAAACACAGAAAGAACAAACATATAATTGTGTTTCTCAATAATCAAACCAAATACATCTGGATCGTATTTATAACGACCATGGAAGAATCTCGAGCATCGAGTGATTTCTTGGAGGGAAATATCTGGAACCGTCAGTGGATGTCGGTGGAGCTCTCTCGAAGTTTGGTGGTTGTTGGTAGGTAGAAATTAATACCTCCAACACTCCCCCCTAATTTCTACTACTAATTACATCAATATTTTCAATGCCCAATGCTTCTCAAATTGGTCTTGTGCTAAAGCCTTTGCAAGTTGTCTCCTCCTTAATGAATACATGTCTTGGATAGTTATTTATCTTAGTCATGGCATCATCTTCAGTTTCTATCTTCATATGGTTGGGCTTCTTTCAATTTTCTACTTTATTTTACTAGCTTCCCCTCATCATAAATCACCTTGGGATTTTACGGCTTACCCCTAACCATTACAATGCTCAGGAATTATCACACCATGTGGTTTCTATTTGACCACAACCTTTGCTTACTAGTGTTTTTGGCTGACCAAGAACCTTGCATGATGGGGAATTTGATTTACACAACACGCACTCACTTGAGTTTCATCCTCAAACATTTTTTTCTTCTTCTTTTGTACCTACATAACATTGATTAATGCTCAAAATTTTGCATCTTCCTTTTGCACCTGTAAACAATTGATCATTGATGTCCATATAAGAAGAGATCCATATACCAAGATACATGGGTACCATCCGCTGTACTCGTTAGTTCTCTAGGTATCATTTTCATGTACATGGTTCATCAATATATTATAATCCTTTAGTCATAACTTGATCCTAACCAACTCACACTCTGAGATTACTTAATCTCACATTCCTCCCCTTAATCAAAGATCTAACTTCTCTTATCACCATCAAACTTAGATACGAGTACACCTACCACCCTTGTACCTACCTACCTAGTGTTTAATTCTATAGCTTAATGCCACATCCACTCTTTATGCCTAAGAGGGATGCACGCTACATGATCACTCTAATCCATGTAGGTCTGTCTCAACAGGGCTTGCTAAACACATGGGAAATATCACTTGCCTTGCCTATGGCTAAGCTTTACAACTTTGGACCAAAAACCTCTAGGGTGTCGGGTACTACCGATCATGCACCCCTTACAACATATATGCATCATTTCATCCCAGGTACAAAAATTCCACATTCTTTACTAAATGCCCAACAAATTACAAGGCCATTACATATGCCCATTTACATCTCATCATTAAGAATTACATAACTTCATTTGGACTCTTCTTTGGCCTTCACCTCTTCCAACGAGAGTCTTTCTTCCTTGTCTTTCACCATCCATTTTTTTGTCTTCTATCACCCTTTGTCTTCTGCATCATGAGTATGTCTTTTATTGCTTCTTGCATCTTGTTTTTCCTTTCAATATTCTTTATGGATATGTTTCTTGTTGGAGTTGATCAAGATTCAACAAGACAACCTATGAAAATGGATTGGAAAACTTAATTGACACACCACTTGCCATGATTTTACGTCACTTTAACATTTGATTTGGACTCAGCTTTTGACTAGCTTAACAAACTGACTCTCACTTTAACTTTAACTTTAACTCATTTTGACTCTTCTTGAGATTAATGACTTTACATTTCAAGACTCCTTTTCACAAAGCTTTTAGACTCATTCAAAGACTTAGTCTCTTGACCTTGACCTTCTCTCATTTGAACTCAACTCTTACCTTTTACAACTTGACTCAATGACCATTCCAAGCACTTTCAACAGTGCATTTGATTTCAGCCATATTACAATTACAAAATGAAGCTCTCACCTTACCAAAACATGGAAGACATTTACACCACTTGACTCAACTCTCTTGGGAAGATGAAACCCTCATGACCACATTTAACACAACAACCCCTCTTCATATCTCTTTAAACAAATACTTCACTCATGCTATTTATTGTTTTCAAGACCCTTGTAATTTCCATTAAAGTGACTTTGATTTCACTATTCTCCATTCTTATCCTCACAAACTCTTCCGTCACATATGGCAACATATGGCATTCCATTCATGTAACATTTAAAAAGTAAGATCAATATTGCCTCTTTTAATAAGTGCATACCTTTATGACGGTGATTTCTACTTTAAAAATTACTTTTTGAATGTTCCATTAAAATTTTCACTTTGCGATAACAATGCTTATCGCCGCACTCATGAAGGCTCTAGATTTCCATCTCACATTCTCTCTTTGACTACAGGGGATGCTTCAACGACCCTCTGCTGCCAGATACTCCAAAACACAGCCAAATAAACAGGAGCCAGGTTAAAGGGTGTGGCACGACCCCCTTTTTCTAGGATTGTAATCCTCCCAGCCTGTTTCCTTAGACCCTCAGCTGTCTTCTTCCTACAATGATATAAAAAATGCCAACAAAAAAATGCTCTCCTTAAGCGGGTGCCACCGGTGTAGACTTTCGAGTTGCCTTCGTGGTCAGTTGCTTACGGGACATCTCTCCCTGAGCTCTCACTGTTCTTCTGGAAGCTGCAACTTCCTCAACTCTCTGATTCTCACAACAACAAATTCTTCATCTCCCACGAATCTCCTCAACATCACGCGAGACCTCCTCTACGTACTTTGAGGCCTCTTCTCTGGCTCCGCAGATCCTCAACAATTGCAGCATCTTCTTCTCAACACAATGCACAACATACTTGCAACCTTACAACACTCACAGAAGCTCAATGCTCATCGTCCAACTCTCATTGAGAACAGGGCGGCTCCTTTCTGTGTGGGCAGAGGCAAAGAAACAATGTAATGCACAGAAAAACGATTCTATTGCTCACTTGTTGAATGGTTACATTGCTTTGATTTTATAGAGAGAGAGGAAACTTCTGGAGCATCATGAAACAATCTGGAGTGTCGGTGGAATGTTCTGGAGTGTTTACAAGAGGCGGTGGAAGAACAGTAGCAGTGGTTGAGCGGAAGGTTCTGATTTAATGACGGTAGGTAGAAATTAACATATTCCAACACTCCCCCCTAATTTGTACTACTAATTACATTAATATTTACAATACCCAATGCTTCTCTTAAATACTCAAATTTTTCTTGTGCTAAAGCCTTTGTAAATATGTCTGCAAGTTGCTCCTTTGATCTGCAATATTGTAGGATGAGTTCTCCATTGTTGACAAGTTCTCGAATGAAGTGATATCTTGTGTCGATATGTTTTTTCTTCTTGTGAAAAACATGATTCTTTGATAGTTCAATGGTGGACTTGTTGTCACAGTAGATTGTAGTCGATTCTTCTTGATTGTGCATTAGATCCTTCAAAATTCTTCGCATCCAGACTGCTTGACATGTTGTTGATGTACCTGCTACATATTCTTCTTCTACTGATGAGATTGTCACTATTGGTTTCTTCTATGATGCCCATGACACAACTCCCATTCCAAGATGAAATGCATATCCAGATGTGCTCTTTCTATCATCAATGCTTCCTGCAAAATCACTATCTGTGTATCCAACCAACTGTAGATTATTTGAAGTGGAATATAGTATGCCATGATTTATAGTCCCTGCAATGTATCTTAATAACCTTTTTCCTACTTGCCAATGTGAGTTCTTTGGTATGTCCATGAATCTAGAAATCAAACTAACTCCATACATTATATCTGGCCTAGTTGCGGTGAGATACATCAAACTTCCAACCAATTTTCTGAATATAGTTGAATCAAAATCCATCTCATTTTGATCTCTACTTAGTTTGGTGCTA
>SNQJ01S0086580.1:44193-55685 GCA_010110895.2 Picea sitchensis | reverse complement strand
CATTTTGCATTTTTTCTCCTCGAATAAACATTTAACTGCAGTAATTTACAGTGTACACTGGTCATTCACTGTCGCTTACAGAGGTCCCCAGTGATTTGATTGACTAATACTTAAACAAAGTGCTCATGTATTCACCCAACTCATTTATAGAGCCTCCTATTCTGGTGCAATTCGACACTGTGCTCTTTACAAGCGACTTGTATTTCTGATTTCTACCTTTTAATGAAAACTCAGTCATACTTAACTTAGAGAAACTATACACAATAGATTTTGCAGAATTAGCTTTATTAGCCACATTGAATATGAACCCCTGGTTAAATGTCCAGCTGAACCATTGTTCCCCGATTTAACGCTGCGAGCTAAATTATGTCACAACTAGTAACAGATTATAAGGTGGGTAGTGTAATAAACAAGGAAGGTACTACCGTCCTATACAAAACAGAGATCATAAAGTCAAGCTGCCTTGCTTGATTTTCACCTGGGATCTAGAATTCCTGATGAAGGATCAGCAGCTGCAGAATGGATATCGGAAGGCGTCCTAGAATAAGTTGTTGCTTTTGAAGACCAGTTACTGCTTGATGTTTTGTCAGGCTCAATAACTCTAGAACGTTCAACTTGGTCAGGTATGCCAACATTATCAAGTTCCGTGAAAGTAGGGCTTGTGGGCGAAGGAAGATGTTCTCTCTCACTTGTGAGTATCGACACCACCCGGGACATTGAAGGCCGCAACGCTGCAACTGCTTGCGTGCAAGAAGCAGCCGTTTAGTTCAATTAATCCAGATGTTTTGTAGCAATCCTGAACAAGTTTTGTAGCAATCCTGAACAAGTTGCAGTCGGAAGAACCTAAATCTCCCCTGCACTGGACAAGCCCATAACACTAGACGTATAGAATCCGCTCGAAGAAACGTTCCCCACCAATGAATCCAAAACGTGGTTCAGATTATGCTGGAAGGTGCTATCGTTCCTAAATATAATATTTTCACAACGACGCCACAACTCAAGAGTATAATCCTACTGATTAATTGTTTGATCTTCATCGCCATCTCGACTTTTTAATTTGATGAGTTGAGGTGTTCCTGTAATGCATGGATGGCTTATCTTCGCGTATCTTTATATCGATTGCAGATTTCATCGAAGATTTCATATCCAATGGGCATGGACCAAAGTTAAAAGTTGAACATAATGGACATCGAAGATTTCATATCCAATGGGCATGGACCAAAGTGTGAATGCTCAATAGAGATAAGCTCAGGCCCTTGGAGACCAGCTCCAACCTAGACCAAAGTGTGAATGCGCAATAGACCAAAGTGTGAATGGGCATGGACCAAAGTGTGAATGAATGGGCATGGCCCTTGGAGACCAGCTCCGACCTAGCGCCAAGTCGTCGCAAGTGGCTTTCTGGGATTTCGCGTGGAATTGCTTCGGGGAGGAACGTTGAAAAATCATTTAGACGCGTGAACAACTTGCCTTTTATGGTAGAATTATTTTTTTTTAGTTGCCGGGACTTTCTATCAATGTAAAAATGGATTTTTGTAAAAATGTACTCAGCATGTTGTAAAATTTAGAGGTAATTTGATTGTACAGAAATAGTTACTCAAATTTATTGATTTAACAATTTGTTGGGGTTTTAAAAATGATTTAAAGAATTGCTGGTATATTTCTTTACTCAAATGTAAACAGCTTTGGTTACTTGTTCTACCATTATTCTACTAAATGACTTTTTTCATCCATCATATAAATTTAAGTGAATCACTATTTTTTTGTTGTTCAAAATCCATTTCTGAATACAAAAACATGGTGAAAAATTTCCAGGGCACTGGAAGTCTACATATATAATCACTTAAATCTATGAGTCCAACAATTTTACCCCAAATTTTAGACAAATATCCCCCCAAAAAATCTTCTTTTCATATACTCTTCAACTTCAAACATCTTTTGAATAATCAGATTTTAAATAATAATTTAAAAAAAATCTAAAATCTAAAATATTTTAACTTCTCCCTTATATAATTTATACAATTTTTAATCTACGGATGCAAATATTTCTCCAAACTAAACTCTCCATACATACCTAACATGACATACCATCATACAGATCATAATTAATCCACAAATGTCCTGCCATCACACAGATCATAATTAACCTATAGATGATGTTTGAGGTTAAATTACTACACGTCCTCATCTCAGGTCATAGCTACCCTCAAATCAGAACAGACGCCATTCTAATAATTCAATGATTTTGTAGACTATCTGAACAATTGTCTCTAGTCTCCTGTGGCAGCTTGACCCTAATTTTGAGATGGATATCTATCTACCTTCTAATAATGGAACACCAAGGTCGTCATCATAACATACACGAGGCATTATAATTTGTGACATAGATCTCTAATCTATTTACCTTGTTATAAAGGGTTTTCAAAGGGTTTTCAAGAAGATATTTGTGTTGTCCATGAAATTTTCGCGCTACGACTATATCAATTTTTTTTCAAACTAAAAAAAATCCTTTATATATTAATATATAAAACGTGTAATCTCCTATTACAATTTTTCATAAATCTACAAAACATTTGCTATCTTTTTTAATAGTCACATGTTTAAATTATACTCGGCTACATCTACAAGAGATAAAGGGAAAAAAAATTTAATAAAGCTTGCGGGTATAGGAGGGGTTCCTCTGGCCCTCCCTTGTTTCCCACCAAATAAGTAAGCCATGAGATGAACTCAACGCTTCCTTTGATTCATAGATGGTCTGCCACCATATTGTGCTCCCTATAGACATGGTTTGCATAGATCAACTAGAAATGTGTAGCAAAGTGTCTAATTCTTCTCATCCACCAGGAAAGCCCCGCAATATTTAGATCAGCCACACCTTTGAACCAATCTAATATAACTCTTGAATCATCCAACATATGAATGCTTTGAACCCAACCCTGTATGCCAGAAGAAGAGTAACCTAGAGTCCAATCAACTCACCTTTTGAATTTGAGCCTCGTCCAATCCTCAGCTTCCACTTAACCTTTATATCATCAGAGAATTGCAGTAAACCACCAGCTCCACAATCCAATCCCCACCGTTGTGAAGCACCATAAAAAAAAAACCTGATCATGGAGGCATAGAAAAGGGGTTTTTGATAATTATGATCTTTTTCTTTAGAGCAGTGCCTTCTCCAGAGTTTGACAAAATTCTGGAGACCATCAAATGCATGGATCTTCTTTTCATCCCAAAAATCCTTTCATTCCTATATATCCAAATCTGCCAACAGATCCAAAAGAGCATGCTTTTGTAAGCCGAGTATAGGCACATCCACCGCCTGATGCCCGAATTAAGTCCAGATCCCTACCAATTGAAAGAAATACCATAATTCTTCATCACATGCTGCCAGATAATACAGGTAAATGCATAGTCATTCATGATATGATGAACGCTTTCCACATTCTGGTAGCAGAGGACACAGAGTCCCAGCCCATTAAAACTGCATTTACACAAATTGTCCCATGTGATAATTTTGTTCGATAGCATTAACCATGCAAAACATTTCAATTTCAGAGGCATCTTAAGCTTCGAGAGCATCACATCCCACCTTCTTCCACTTTTTCCATGCACATGCATTATAAGCTTCTTTAACTGTCATTTCGCCAGAGGCACCATTCCAAGACCAACATAGACGATCAAGAGCATCTGAAAGAAAAATCCCAGCACTGCCCAACGTCTGTATAAAATCGTTCCATTCCCCAACATACTCATCCCAAATGCCAATCCTTGCCACATTAAACCAATGGTGATCCTGCTCATTTTTGCCCCTATCATAGACTTGAAATGGATAGTGTTAGCACTAGAAGTCACCTCTAGATTGTGTTGGAGGTAAGCCCAGTATCCATCAAAGTTTTATGTCACAGGTTGGTTTTAAAGAGGTCAAATGGGCACAGACTCAAGATGATATCGTTTTAACTCAGAAAACGGGACTGGTATGCACCAGCCATTGAGGTCTAGAATCATCTCCAGTTAGTAAGTTGGAGTAAGGGTGACTAGGAGGAAGCTTTAGTGAGAAAGGTGTAGAGGTCCGCTATGAACATCAGATTTTCCAGTAGCCTAAGGAGGATAAACTTAAACACAAGGTCCTCTTGGATTCAAATTTCAAGGAAGCTGAAAGAAATCATAATAGTATTATAATCAAGCATTTATCATAATAGAGTTACAACAATCCATGCCAATCAATCAAACATGAACTCTCTCAGAGGAAAATAAAATGGAGTAAGAAAGATGACTTACATTAACCAAGATGTCTCAAAAGAAAATACATAACCACAGAACCAGAGTTCTTCATCAAAAGTTTACAATATGGGAGCACTGCTCAACCATCCACCTTTACAAAATATCAAAACCGAGTATATATACTCAAAACTGCTACAACTACCAGGAGCGTGATTGGACCCCTGCATTCAAAGTTTCCAGTCGACGCCCGCTCTGTCAATATGTGTAGGCCTCCTTATGTTAGACGTGAGACAGGAGCAGTTAGGTGTTTTACAAGAAATCTATCCAGGAGGAAGCTTTGGGTGGACAGTCTGCCTTTATGGCTGATCTCTGCAACGCTTTCCATTTATGGGGTGAGATGAGGTCTCAATTGCCGACCCCATCTTCAATAACTTCCTCCATTGGGATCAAGATGAGGTCTGATGCCCATGATTGTTTCTAGGCAGTGCCCATGAGTTTTTCAAGTCAATCCTGATGCCTCGAGGCTCTGCAGATCTTCTTTTGTGACCAAATACAGGCGTTTTTGGAAACTCGAGCTTCAAGCGCCAACTCCTTCTTCATCACTCCTTCATGCTTGTGACCTCAGGCCGTGACCTCATGCTTATCCCATATGATGCTTCGGGATTTTGCGCTTCAGGAGATTTCACATTACTTGACTACAGATTCCCCGATGCCCAAATGACAAAATCACTCCTCTTAGATCGACGGTCGGATCTGTTATGCATCCGACGACCGTGATTGCTTCCTTGAAAACCCGAGTCACCAATCATGCATTGGGTGCTTACCTTTCTTCTTGGGCCCACCTCCTATGTGACCTCACTATGACCTGGGGCTTATCATTAAGGCACTTTGGGACTTCAGGCGCTTTGGGCTTTGGCCCTTCGGGACTTTGAGTGCTTCGGGATTTGACCCTTTGGGACTTTGCAATGTTTCTCATTTTAAAACTCCCGAAGTAAAACTATCGAAGTGACAGATCTGATGATGTGTGGCTCTTGCTAATCAATGGCTCAGATCTATTTCGGGACTTCGACCACTTCGACAGCTTCAACAAATTCGACACTTTGGTGACCTTATGTAGGTTGTGAACTTGGACAACATGTTGCCCTTGAAAAATATATGTGATAACATTTGGCTCCATAGGGGATGGCATGCTCCTTGCGAGATGCCAAGAACAAGTAGTTCCAATGCCTTAGTTGTTGGGTTATGGAATCATGCTCAAAAAACGTCCTGCTGAGGATTACAGGCCGATAATTACTCTAAACAAAAGCAAATACATGGGCTCAAGAGGATCTTATTTATGTAAAATCATATATTAACTGATCTTTACAAAGTGCTAGGTGAATGAAAACTTCCACCATAGTCATTCAAGTAACTTCCTAACTGGAAGCTCTTTTACTCTGTCAGCGACTGATAATAGACAATGCAACCGTGACAGCAGAACGGTTACATCCTTTAGGTTTCCTCCAAAGGTTGAAGTTGAGATAAAGCTAGGCAGCTCCAAGGCATGAAGGAAATGAAACTCCTTGTACTCGCTGACAAGCTCATAGAACGAGTGGCATACTCCATTAAATTTGTAACAGACAACCTGATATGCTCCACAGCTGCTCACTCATGGTTGAATATCTCTGGTAAGCACAGGTGGATGAGAAGTTGATGCCTACTGACTGATACCAGGTGGTAGCTTCTCACTCACAGGCTCAGGGAAGGATATAAACTGCTCATTTGGCTTTCCCTCTTCTTCTTCATGGCTCTCCCAAGGATCAGATTCACAATCATAATAAACAGGAACCATGGGAGAGCTCTACTCTTCATCATATTCGTTAGAATACTCATCGCAAGTTGTTTGTTCTTGGCCAATATCCGAAATCACTTCTTCGTCATAACTAGGGTTGCCAAGAACATCTGTTTTGAGGACCAGAATATCCTCTGCATATTCATAAGAGCAACAAGCATGATCTACCTTCAATTTCTCTATTTTTGTAGAAAGCAATTTTACCAGTCCCACCAGCTCACTCAAAGCATCTTCTTCATCCTCACAATCTGCATCAGAATCTTCTATATTCTGAACACAATCGTTATATTCCTTACAACAGTTATGAGAAATAAACTCAGAGGAATAAAACTTTTGACAATGCCCATTGAAAGCCGCATGAAACTGCTCCAAGGAGAAGATGCTAGCAGGGGGTAAGGAGTGGTACCACTTGCGAGAATCTCCTGCTAACGAGATCATGAACATATTTAATAATACATCCTCATGATGTGTTTCCCATTGATGCATGAGTTCATGAAGCTCAAGGATATGTTGAGCAAGGTTTTTCTCTTTACGCTCTTTAAATATGGGCAAATAATCACCTCATTCATTTGGAGTAGGAACAACAATAGGAAAACTAGGAATAGAGGAGAAATTAAAAGGAGCATACCTCTGAGCCAAGATTCTTTCCATTTCGAACCAGTGGAGTCACCAATCGATCCTTTAATCATGGAGTCGCCAGGTGAATGATATGCAGTTTGAATGTATCTGCTCTTTTTTCACCATCAAAGACTAGATCTAATCATTATCAATCTCCCAGGGAACTTTCAAGCTGAGAAAGCGGTTGCTAAAAGCCTTCTCGAAAAGTTCTCTGGGTCAGCTCGGGTGTGCTAAAGGCAGTCACAACCAAAAAATTGGAGTCGACACAGTGGAGTCGCCAGGTGCAAATGTAATCTTCAATGGTTCTGATATCTGATGCACCTTCAAAATCAGAAGCTCGTTGTCGTTCTACCCAAGGAAAAGTCTTTAATTCATTCCCCGACAACGACGCAAGAAATTTTAGCACTAGAAGTCACCTCCAGGTTGCATTGGAGGTAAGCCCAGTACCCATCGGAGTTTTATGTCATAGGTTGGTTTTAACGAGGTCAAATGGTCGCAGACTCAAGATGATATCGTTTTAACTCATAAAACTGGACTGGTATGCACCAACCATTGAGGTCTTGAATCAACTTCAGTGAGTAAGTTGGAGTAAGGGTGAGTAGGAGGAAGATTTAGTGGTCCGCTATGAACATCAGATTTTCCAGCAACCTAAGGAGGAAAAACTTAAACACAAGGTCCTCTTGGATTCAGATTTTAAAGAAGCTGAAAGAAATCATAACAATATTATAATCAATCATTTATCATAATACAGTTACAACAATCCATGTCAATCAATCAAAAATGAACTCTCTCAATATCAGAGGAAAATAAGATGGAGTAAGAAAGATGACTTAGATTAACCAAAATATCTCAAAAACAAATACATAACCAGAGAACCAGAGTTCTTCATCAAAAGTTTACAATACCGGAGCACTGCTCAACCATCCACCTTTACAAAATATCAAAACCGAGTATATATACTCAAAACCGCTCCAACTACCAGCAGCGTGATCGGACCCCTGCATTCAAAGTTTCCAGGTCAGCGCCTGCTCGGTCAGAGTGTGTAGGCCTCCTTATGTCAAACGTGAGACATGTGCAGTTAGGCATTTTATAGGAAATCTATCCAGGAGGAAGCTTTGGGTGGATAGTTTTCCTTTATGGTTGATCTTTGCAATTCTTTCCATTTATGGGGTGAGACGAGGTCTCAACTATCGACCCCATCTTCAATAAATTCCTCCATTGGGATCGGGATGAGGTCTGACACCCATGAATATTCCCAGGTGGTGCCCACAAGTTCTTCAAGTCAATCATGACGCCTCAAGGCTATGCAGATCTTCTTCCGTGATCAAATACAGGCATTTTTGAAAAATCGAGCTTCACGCGCCAGCTCCTTCTTCATCACTGCTTTGTGCTTGTGACCTCAGGCTGTGACCTCGCACTTATCCCATATGACACTTTGGGATATCGCACTTCAGGAGATTTCACATTACTTGACTACATATTCCCTGATGCCCGAATGACGAAATCACTCATCTCAAATCGACGGTCGAATCTGCTATGCATTCGACGACCGCGATTGCTTCCTTGAAAACCCGAGTCTCCAATCATGCACTGGGTTCTTACCTTTCTTCTTGGGAACACTTCCTATGTGACCTCGCTATGACCTCAGGCTTATCTTCAAGGCACTTCGGGACTTCAGGCGCTTCGAGCTTCGGCCCTTCGAGACTTTGCAATGTTTCTCATTTTAAAACTCCTAAAGTAAAACTCTCAGAGTGACATATATAATGACATGTGGCTCTTGCTGATCAATGGCTCAGATCTATTTCGGGCCTTCGGGACTTCAGGCCTTCGGCAGCTTAGGTAAATTTGGCGCTTTGGCAGCCTTGTGCAGGCCGCGAACTTGGACAACCTGCTACCCTTGACATCTATATCTGATAACAGATAGTGAAATTCATTTTGTTGTACTAGTTCTATCAGTCCATTTGAAAGAAAGGCTGCATCCCCAAGCCCCCTGATCCCATCAACTACAAGCCTTATCATAGAGCCCCTCCTAGGCGTCCAAGCCAGCCAGTCTTCCAGTACAGGAAATGCTCTCATCAAACTTCGCTAAATGAAAGAGGCTCTTCTAGGCCGCCCATCAAAGCTCCTCACCCATAGGTGCACCTCAAGGCCCTTTAGATATTTTCCGCGCAACACCACACTCCATAAACCCTGATTAAAAAGAGCCCACCACAGAGACATTGCCACTGGTGATAAGTTAAAGGTAGGTAAATGCTTGAGTCCCCAACCACCATAATGAAAAGGTTTAGCCAATGTTTCCCAAGAGAAAAGGTGAACTCCCTTGGAGGCTTTTGCTCCAGTCCAGATAAAAGAGAAAACACGTTTACGAAGGGAATCCAGAATACTAACCAGTAAGAAAAACAAGTCCATCCAATAAACAGGAACAACATCTAGGACTGACTTAGCCAGAACAAGGCGCCCACCCAAAGTCAGCCACCTAGTGGTCCAATGAGAAATGTGCTTCTCAACTTTAGCAATAAGCCACCTCCAGTCATTCACAAGATAGCTATCAAGCTTTATGTACACCCCCAGGTACTTCATCCCTCAAGAAATCGGGAAGCTGTTGTAACCCAAAAAATCCTTGAAGAGAGTAACCTCATGATCATCCAGCCTATTTGAGTACAAAGAATATTTCTGAGTATTTATTTGGAGTCCCACCGCACACCAAAATAGCAACAAGATCTTTTGGATGGATTTCCATTCCTCAAAATTTCTAGTGTTTAATATAAGCACATCATCTACAAAAATAATATGAATCAACTTTGTTATATGGTCTACGCCAATTCCACTGATCAAACCTTCCCTTGTTGCTTTATGCAGGGCCAAACTAAGACCTTCCATTAGCAAAATAAAAAGCAATGGTGACATAGGGAAACCCTGGCGCAACCCTCTCGAACTCTTGAAAAATTTAGTCGGGCTACCATTTATTAAAACAACAAAGGATGAAGATGAAACACACCCCATAATCTAGTTTACCAAGTGAAGACTTAAGCCAATTTGCAAGAGCACTAGTCGCAGAAAATCCCACTTGACATAGTTATATGCTTTCTTGAGGTCAAGCTTTAATACCACAACCTTTTTCTTCATAATCTTCATGCTATGCAATGCTTCTTGTGCCAATCTAACCGCATCCATAATCTGCCTCCCCTTTAAGAATCCAAATTGATTCGTGGTAAAAGTCTTTGAGAAAAAAGTTTTAAGCCTATTAGCAATAATTTTTGTAATAACTTTATAAGTCAAATTACAAAGGTAGCAATATTCGCTACGATTATATCATAATTTTACGTGCAAAACTATATTAATTAAACCAACCATTTGGCGTCCACTTTAGGTTACTCAAAATGAACCTAGTTTTTAAGCAAAAATTCAGTGTTTGTTTTCAAATTAACCAAAATTTTTATGAACAAAATTTTATGGAAAAAATTCACATAGATGAAGCTCTAACTTTCTAAACTACCATCACAATTCCAACCACTCATAATAGCCCCCGAATAATAATAATAATAATAATAATAATAATAATAATAAATCCACTCACAACAAAACTCAATTTATATGACACTCACATCAAACCAATCTACAACTCATCAATAACATGACATAGTGGTTCAAACCAAATATATGTAAGTGGGTCAAATGTCTTGTAAATGCTGAGCACTTATATTTTATTTACAAGCACTTATATTTTAATTGTGTTCTCATCTATAAATTACTTGTAAAAAGTTTTAGCACAAATATCATGTCAATCAAAACCATTCTCATCTCCAATTCATTACAATTTAATACTCGTGAAACATTTTAGCACAAATATTACCTCAATCCATACCATGTCAATCCAATCATTCTCATTTAGAAATCACATTACTATAACTCAACACTTATATTTTAATTATGTTCTCATCTATAAGTTACTTGTAAAACTTTTTAGCACAAATATCATGTCAATCAAAACCATTCTCATTTCCAAGTCATTACAATTTAATACTTGTTAAACATTTTAGCACAAATATTACCTCAATCCATAGCATGTCAATCGAATCATTCTCATTTCCAAGTCACATTACTACAAATCAACACTTGCAAATTTTGTTGAAGGGTGGACCACAAAGACTTGCAAGTCAATTCAATCATTCTCATTTCTATTTCATAGGGTTTATTTATTTTTATTTTTTATTATATTCAAGAGTTTTAAATTTTAAACCATTTTTAAAGTTATTAAAGTTATTATTTTGAATGAACTTTTTATTTTTTATTAAGTGTTTCTAAAGTCAATCATTTGATATATGTAAGAGGGTGTAAGAAAGTGGGTGTGAAGATCACATCTCATAGTTATTGAGAGCATGAGGATGAAGTACATTCAACATTAGAGAGAATGAGAATCAACTAATTTGAAGTACATTCAACATTAGAGAGAATGAGACTCAACTAGCTTGAAAGAGAAGAAAATTCTTATGAGAAAAGGAACAAACTTTTAGTTAGAAAATTTCTATGGCCAAGGAGAAAAGATTTTACAGACAGTTTTTAAGGCAACAAAAAAGTGCAGAATATTGGATATTGAAGGAAACCAAAGTAGCCATGTGTGATAACTTCTTGTAGCTTTAAATTCATGAAGAAGTAGGCTGCCAGTCATGTAAAGTGAGATATTACATAAGAGTTTACCCAACAACAAGTGAGTTGTGGTTGTGGGTTTTTCTTGTTACAACGGACATCCCTGGAGTCCCAAACAAGAAAAAATCATAACGTCAAGCTGCCTTGCTTGATTTTCACCTGGGATCTAGATTTCCTGATG
>SNQJ01S0086580.1:0-15678 GCA_010110895.2 Picea sitchensis | reverse complement strand
TCAAATTACAATGCATAAAATAAAAAATGAGAAGGAACAAAAAATAGTTGCTAAGCAACCATGTCCTTCACTCCAAGAAGACCTCGCAACTGTGCAAGTTTGTGCTCTTTGAAGATTTTGTTGAAGATATAGATGTCTGCACGAATCTGATGAAGTATATGCATCATTGATATTTCCACACATATCCACTTTATCTTCTTGTAATGAAAAATATTCAAATAAGTTTTGGATGAAATTTTGAAAACCGTGCGGTCGTTTCCAGAAAAATGCTGAAATTTTGTTGACTTTAAAACAATCATAACTTCACTTTCTAGACTCCGGTTTGGACGATTGTTTTTTTGAAATTGGATATTTTCCAGAGAGGAATTCAAATATCCAATTTGTTTCTGCAATTTTTTCTCATAAAATATCAGAATGGCGTCTGATGTGCGCGGCTCCCTTTTTGACTCCTGAGATGCATGCATGGTGCATGCAAAAGTGTCTGCATCTCACTCCTGAGATGCATCCCATATATCTTCCACATGAATTTCAGAAAACAAATCTTAAATGGAGTAGACATCATCTTCAATTAATGGAATACAAATTTATGCAAATACTTTTGTAGAAGACTCTTCATAATAAGAGGCTTGATCTTCTAATGGCTTCTCTTCTGGCTCTATCTGTTCGACCTCCTGCATGAAATATTCACAATATTATTTATTCCCAAATAAAACCTCCAATCTGGTCCATAATTCATTTGGAGTTAATCCTTGTGATTCTTCATATACTTGATGGAAAATTTCGGGAGAAACAGACATGCCGATACTTCCTATGGCCATATCTTGTATATTGAGAAAGTCATTTTTCTCATCGACAGAATCATGCTCTACTTCCATTGCCATGGTTATTTGGTATAAGCCTCTACATCTGAGTAGAAGCATAATTTTTGGCTTCCATTCCAAATATTTATGAGGTGTGAGAAGTATTTCCGGCGAATAATCCATCTTTTTTTTGTCTTCAATCTTTTGTACCTACAAAACAAAATTGGTGTATCTTTTGCTTAGAATTTTGTTGGTTTTGATACCATGTAAATGTGTTGAACCTACACAGAATAGATCTAGCTAGAAAATACCACACACATTTGAAGAGAGAAATTGAGAAACAAGAATCAAGAGAGAAATAATGGAATAATTCTCATTAACCGTATTCCACACTCAAAGAGTGAATAACTTACAATAGATATGGGATACATGAGTAACTAATGATCTGTAGTGGTGGTATAGATTGATCTGGACAAATAGTAGTGTCGGTCTGCATACATATTCTGTTGGTTCTAAGTCATCTACAAGTTCTCCCTCACTAACTGTAGAATCCTCTGATTCTTCTCCACCCAGTCTTTGGCCCCCGAGACCTTGCTGTCCCCAAACACAGTCTCCACAAAGGAGGGTGCATCGTATCCGTACAATGCCCTGAATGGTGACATCCTGATGGAAATATGCTAAGTTGTGTTGTAACAATACTCACCCATGTGTAACCATCTCACCCATGTGTGTTGTTTCCCCCCCACATAGTTCCTCAGATACTCCTCCACCTATTTGTTGACGATCTATGTTTTTCCTTCTATCTGTGGGTGGTAGATGGTACTCATAGCTAGCTCTGTGCCTATCAACCTAAACAACTCCTGCCAAAATGTGCTGATGAAGCGCCCATCTCTATAACTGACTATCTTCCTGGGTAAACCATGCAACCGAAATACCTTCTTGAAAAACAACTATGCTACATGTTAGCACTCTGTAAATCTATTTGACTGATAAACAGACGACGAAGGTAACTTTTCAACCAACTTTGAGACCTGAAACTAGCCTTTCAGATCTAGAGAGGGCTCTCTTAGAAATGGCGCGGTCTCCATGCAGGGTATGGCTTTGCAAACAATGGCTAGATTTAACAACGATGATAAAATGTTTCTTGTTATATTGGCGCAGAAAAGTAAAACTCAGGCTATGGAGTCGGTCTGAGGAAGAGACAGAGCAAATGACTCAGTGACTAGATTCGAGAGGAAAAGGCTAGGCGAGCAACAAACTTCAGTGTAAATCGTAAAGTGTGGCGAGAGAAAAAACATAGGGAACAACTCAAGAGCGCCGTTGTGGACGAATTCAAAGTTAGCTTGAGAGGAAAACATTTTGTCTAAGTGGCGTGAACAAGGGGCACAATACAATGAATCCACAGGTTCAAAAATTTGTTCTGAAATAGACGATATGAGATATGAAAGAAGAGATGACAGGAAACACATATGTATATAAAGAAGCACAATACATCCAACTATCACAACTAGAATCCTTTCATCAAATCACGGGACATTTGCATTAAATTTTAGTCAAAACTCAAACTACATACAATAGCATTTGTTTCTCAAAATTGCCAACAAACACTTTTTACATGAAAATGATCCCCATATATAGAAAAATAATGTCACCCTTGGTTGTTAGGGTCGAGCTACTCTCTCCTGGAATCATCGATCCGGTTTCTTTGAAAGACAACAATAACTTCAACGGATTTACTAAAAATAGGAAACCCGACTTTTCCAAATCATAATCATAACCGAGATATTATTTACAATCATTGATCATGATTAGCATTCAACCCTATGGTTGTGATAAGTCATCATTTTCACTACTGGACACTCTGTCATCCATGCACAGCAAGTCTGCTATGCAACAATAACCCACAACAAAAAACACAGCGGAATGCGTAATAAACTGGGAAAATAGGTGTTCAATATGACATCGTATCTCACTGATAAAAAACCATTTTTAGAAACTGATAGAATTTTTTGTATTTAATATCATTATAAAGAAAAACCTCTCTCGGTTTCTTTAAATTCATCTCCAGTTGGTCGGAATACGTGTCTCAAAAACATGTCTCAAACAGGAAATCATGAAATCTGAAAAATAGGGCTCAAAGATTCCTTCGAATATCCCAATCCGTGACAAATTTTGCAAATGTGAGAGATTTTTTTATTATTTATCTTTTCCTTGAAAAAAACCTCTCGGGGATTTTCAAAATGACTCTCTAGTTGGTGAGAAATGGATCTTGAAGTTGACCACTAAACTAGTAATTTGTGCAGTGCAACCTGTAGCCTGTGCGCAGGAAAATCCACTGCGCGACAACATCCTATGCACAACAACCCACTTTACAACAAAATCCACTGCGGGACAACATCCTATGCATGACAACCTTCTTTTCACGACAACATCCTTTGCACGACAACATCCTCTGTGCGACGACATTCTCTACCCGACAACATGCTCTGCGCGACAACATCCTCTACGCATTGCGCAGTGAATATTGCAGTTCACAATGAATTTTGCAGCGCGCAGTTGTAAATTAAAATGGGAATAAATAAATGATAAGATTCCTTTTGAAACTGGCCATTGGAGATGTTAGATGATGCTAGGCATAAAAACAACATGGGTGCGTATAGGCATGAATTTGAAAATTGTTGACAAACCTCTAACCTTAGCCATGAAAATCATGGTGCTAACAGTTGGCTCCAATGGGGATGCTATCCTCCCTGTGAGGTATCAAATAACAGTAGACCAGGTGCCAATCCATTGGGCTTCTCACAAAATCAACTTTCCAACTGTAACTTGTAACTTGCATCCCCTGAAAACCCAAAACTGTATATGCTCCAAACTAAAATGTGAAACTAAGCTGAAAATGAAAACTGTAGATTGCTAAAAGAAATGCTCATAGTACCGAGCTTATTCGCACTCCTACCTATCTGTTACACATTATTTTGGTCACCCTGATGATGATTACATAAACATGTGTTCAGGTTCCCAATATGATCTTTTGCCTGAGAAAAGAAACCTCTTTCCACCCTTGCAAGATGCATTTTTGGAAGGTCGCCGCCGGCTGCTCCCTTTATGTAGTGCAGAAATCCCTGATTTCCGCAGGCTTCACTATAGCCAACTCATGGGATGTCTACAGGCTGCTATATATGTAGGTCGCGATGAAACTTTAAAACTAAAAGAGGAAATAAGTTCTAGCAGCTTCTAGAAGTGGAATCTTCTGAAAATATGAGGTGGCGTCTGTATGGTTATGATTCTACTGAATTCTCTGATTTGATGGCATTATCCTCATCTCTTTAACCACTTCAGCTTCTCCTATATAATGATAGGATTCTCATGGAAAAGGTTAGAGGTACAAGCATAAAGAAACATAGAAAATTGATGAAAGAATAGGCTGAAGACTGTGTGAAGAATCCTATTTTAAGTGATGCTTGAGGTCTCCATTTGTCCATCAAGCTTTTGTGAAAAATCTTCATGCAAATGTCAGAGAAAATGTATGTGTGTGTCAGAACAAAGGGCCACTGAAAGGGAACTTGTGACATCAAGGCGATTCGATTGTATTTTCTACCTTTCATTAATATAATACGTTGGCACATCTCTTTCCCATAAAATGATTGATATTTTATTACATGACTCCTTGATCACATGTTTAGGTTGTCATTGAATTTCACTATTGTTGCTTTCACGTTGGTGGATTTGTGTCATTGCAAATCTGATCTCATAGGAACATTGGAGTAAGTTAGGATCAACAAATCCATAAGGAAGTGATCCATAAGGTATGTTATCTATTCCTTCTTTGGTAGTTAAATTCAATGATTGTAACCTAGGGAAAGCATCTTGTTCCGTCTTGTTTTGTTCTAGTTCCAGGTGGATCTAGGGGGATTAGTTCATGTTTGCATCTACCGATTTACCCGTTAACAAAATTGGCGACTCCACTGGAGAAAATACAACTTGATTGTGGTTTTTTGTTGGCCATTTTCTCATAGCCTATCTTTTACATTCTGTTTCAGTCTCTAAGTCTGTAGGAGATCCAATTAGACTCACTGGATTTAAAATTTTCCTGAGACCCGTTGTCCTTTTTGAAAAAAATTCTATTTTGTGAAAGACTTCCGCACTGCACCTTATAGGTGGATCGTTGAAACCTTCTATTTCCACACCCTAGTGGTTTGTTTCAGTGCGGGATTTTTGCGACCTGCATGATTAATCGCCTGCAGAAACCACTCATTTCCACACTGTGTTATACTGCCTGTCTGCGGCGACATTTGAAAACTTTTTTGATTGGGTCTTGACCTCTACTGTTGCCCAATTTTTGCTTCAGTCAGCTGGAAAAGGGTTTTTAATACCAGTTCTTGACTGCTTCTGATTGTTTCAACTTGATCTTGATTGATTTCGGAGATCGAATGCCTCTCTTTTGATCTTTTTTCGATTTTTGTTTTTGATTTTTATCGACAAGGATATAATCTCCGGACTTGCATCTGAGTGCTTGATCGATTAAAATTCTTCATTTGGAGTTGGAATTATAGGTTGGTTACACCTTCTGGATTGCTTAATGATCGAAAAACCATTTTCTTGTTTACATTTGAAGAAACCTTTTATGTTCATTTTGTGTTTTTATCTTCATTGAAAGATCAATTTGGGTGCCTGTTGAGTGTTTTCTTTTCATTGATTGCTCATCCTTTCTTAGTTCTGTCCCGGTTCGGTTTTTTGAAAGGAAATAAACAAAGTCTTTTAAGTCTTTTAGGCAATCATTTATGCAGAAAATATTGGCATTCAAAAAATTTGAAAAAGAACAAATAGTGAAATTATATCGTTTATGATTGTTTGGTACTGCATTTAAAATAAGAGAATTGTACATCGTAGTTTGCATTGTTCCATAAAATTTATTTCTCCCTACTGTAGATAGAATTCATCGAACAAAAGTTTGCATCAGTCATTTCTATTTACACGTTATTGGGTCAAAGTATCACATAACATTGGTTTCATTCCCATCTCCCTCTTGAGTAACAATAGCTTTTAATAATATTGCGAAACTCTAAAATTCAACTAGTAACTATTTCTAGGGCTCTTTTTACACCAACATTAGCTAGGCTAGGGATTTGGAATAGGTAGTGAGACACACTCTCCAAAGCATGAAACACACCATATTATCTTGTGATAGGGAGTGGTCAAATCCATTTGCAACATTTTGTCCTGGGAAGTCCTTCTCACACAAGGGTCAAACCTGAGGTCACATTGAGATTGGCAGAGTCACTCACCCTGCTTTGTTGGTCTCAGTGTAGATATTGCACGTATTATGAGGGTCGCTTGAAGGTATACCCACAATGATGAGTGGAAGCCTCTCAAGTTGATTTCGGGCTCGATATCCTTCCCTTGTGTGTGGATCAGATTGTCGACTGTCCCCCCAGGCATAACTGTTGTTTGTGGTAACTTTAGTATCCTATATTCTTAGGGTCTTACACAAGGTGACTATGGAGGGGCAAGTCTACACGGTACCTAGAATAGACGTTGGCCAGACTCACTCGGGATCCTTGGAGGGTATACCCAGGATTATGTGTGGGAGCTTGCACCAGGGTGTAAGTCCATTAAGCAGGTCATCAACGTAACTTTTCCACCCTAGCCCAGCCCAACCCCTTCTTGTCTCGACGTCGCGACGTTGAATTTCATCACCAACTAGTGACTTTGGAATAGGAAGGTCTTGTTTGCTTGGTTTTTTATTCCTAGATTTTACTAGCGCTTGTTGTTTGTTTACTTAGTTGGCCATAGATTTTTTATATAGATTTTTTGGTTCTGCCAACATAGACCCTCCCTGTCATTCACGCAGGGTACAAGGACTTCCACCGGAAAACAAGGAAGATTCTACCCCTATACCCCTTGACACATAAAAGGGCTCTCCTCAACAGAGTGAAGTCCAGGATACCAACGTTGTTAGCGTCGGAAGTCACTCCTGGATTGCTTGCAGGAGAAGAGCCCAACACCCATCAGTTTAATGTCACGATTTGTTTAATTGGGTGATCAAATGGAGATTAACTCAAATGATGTGGTTCCAACTCTGAAACTAGGCCAAGCATGCATATGCAAGTGAGGTCTTAGGTAACTTCAGACAATGAGTTGTAGTAAGGGTGAGTAGGGGGAAGAGTTGTATCCGAGAAATGCAAAGGTCTGTTCTAAACATCAGGTTCCTAACAGACTGTGGAAGAAAACATCTAAACGCAAGATCTTCTTACGCTCAAACATAGAAAACCAGAGAGAACAATAATTCCACAATAAATCCTTTATCATAACATAAATGCCACAATTCGTGCGAATCAGTCGATCACGAACTCTCGTAGTGCAAGATGAAAACTTAGACGGGAAAAGAAGGACTGTCTGCAATTAAACAAGAAATCTTACATACATATGCATAACCAGAGCTAAGAAATCTGTTAAAACTTTACAATCGGGAACTTCGCTCTACCATCGATCCTTTTACAAAATACAAAGACTGAGTTTATATACTCAGGAAAATTCGCCTAATAGAGGTGTGCTTGTCGCCCAAGCTTCCATGTCCGTTCAGCCAAATTCGGATGGGATTTCTCTGTCAGAAGCCACCTTAACTATGCATGGCTCCTGCAGGAGAACTAGTTGAGCCAGTAAATGTTGTTTTAGCGTGTGCAGACCTCCTCCGGCTAGTCGAGGACTCGGCATGGCTTTTCTGCAAGAAAGGGTACACAGGACCCTCTCGAGCGGACTGCTTACCAGACCCTCCATACTTCACAATTAATGAATAAAGAGAGGTCTCAACCACTCCTTCTTGCTTCCATTTACTCCAAGCGAAGACTAGGCTCGAGGTCGGGTCAGATGGCAACTGGGGGTCGTGACGGGCCTCTCTGAAACTCGGCGCCTTTGGCCCCTTTCGTGCAACTCTTTTATTTCTTTAGTGATCACGGGCTGTGACCCTGTGTTTACTTTCAAATGCGCTTTTCAGCGTTCGTGAATAGGAAGGGGTTGATTCCTTGCTTCTCAAAATCGTGATGAGCGACATGTCGAGACAGCTCGATCTGGTGCCATGCGCCCTTCAAATCCGACGATTCTAAACTCATCTGGTGTTGCGATGGGCCCCAGGTACTGAATGCTCTCGCCACTTCGCGTATCGGGACATGATGGAACTGTTTTTTGTGCATTGAAACCGCGATGGGCGAAAAGGCGGGAAGCTTAATCGCGCGCCAGATGTCTGCTTCAAATGGACGACTGAGATTGCCCTCTTGATACTGTGGGCCCAAAATTTAAAAGTTCTTTCCCTTTCACAATTCGCAAGTTCGTGGGTCAAAGACCCTCGGCTCCCCTTTCTAAACTCCCAATCGCCGAGATGGCTATACGGGTCAGGCCCCCTTTCTGGTCGACGCTCTCCACATGTAACCGTTGGCTAGGGCCCTAGTACTCGCGCCTTTCGCTACTCGTGAACTCGTGAGTTGGAGTATTATGCTTTGGCATTCTCCCTTCGCGAAGTCCCAAGACGCGATGGTCAGCGACAGTTGACCTTCTCCAGTCGCCTTTCGTAACTCGGAATCTCGTGCAACCAAAGGGATATGGTCCGCCCTTTGAACTCACGAACCCAGAGCTCGTGAAACAACTGTGGCACCTTTACTGATCGTGATTGACGCCTCTTGAAAACATTTGTGTGCTATACTTGGCACGACTCGGTCAACCTGTGATTTCTCATCAACCGTTGTTCTGCTCTGTCGCTGAAACCTTTATGTTGAAGACTGAACTGCCCGCTCGCTTAATTTTAAGTCCGAAAAGGACTTCTTTTATGTGATGCGCTTGGGCGCTCCTTGGGAAACCTGCAGACCTGTGTATCCCGATACCAAAGACAAGAAATGTTGCTAACATTAGGCTCCATGGGGGATAGAGTCATCCCTGTGATGCTCTAAGGACTCATTTTGCAGTTCCAGTGCCTTGCTGTTGGGCTATGGAGTCATTTATTAAGCCGAAACAATAAAAGAAAAAACAAAGAATAGAAAAGACAATATTTACAGAATACAGGAGCCATCGAAGGCTCAGACAAAACATTTTTTAAGAAAATGCCCATTTACTGGGCTGTTGAAAATTTCTTCGCCCTCCAAATCTCATAGCCGGTATGTGTTATTTGAGAAGACTTTAGAGATTCTGAAAGGCCCGATCCATAGCGCTTCAAATTTTCCATGCTTTCCCTTTTCTTGCTTAGGAGCGTCCCACTTCAGCACCAGGTCTCCTATCTGGAACTCCTCCTTCTTGGCTTTCTTATCGAAAACCTGCTTGATCCTTTGTTGTTGATCCTGAATTCTGTCCACTACCTACTCCCTGGCTTGCTGGACTTCCACCAGTTGATGAATTCTTCTGATCATGTCATTGGGCTCTTCTTGATAGTCTTGGAAGAATTTATCTACAGGAATGGCCAGCTGAGAAGGAAAGACAACTTCTGCTCCGTATACCAACTGGAAAGGGGAGATGCCTATGGATCTCTTTGTAGTCACCCGATCAGCCCATAGAGTGAATTTCAGCTTCAAGTTCCAAGCCCTTTTGTTGTCTTCCAACAGTCTTTTGATGATCCTTATCAGACTTTTGTTGGAGGATTCTGCTAAACCATTTCCCTGTGGGTAAAATGGGGTGGAGTGAATCAGTTTGATCCCGAACTGCTCACAGAACTTGGCTAATGGATCAGACCCGAAAGCGGCTGCGTTATCAGTGACAATCCTACTTGGGCAGCCGAACCTTGTTATGAGGTCCTCCAGGAACCCAATGATTACCTTATGGGAAGCGCTCCTGGTAGGGATAGCTTCTATCCATTTAGTAAAGAAATCCGTGGCCGTCAGGATCCATCTGTGCTGCCCATTGGAAGCAGGGTGGATTTCTCCAATGAAATCCAAGCCCCATTGCTAGAAAGGTCCCGAAACAACCACAAGATGCAAAGGCAAAGACTTGAGCTGCTTCTTTCCTGAAAATATTTGGCATGTGATACAGGCTCTAACTCCTCTATGGACATCAGCGAACAAGGTGGGCTAGTAGTATACGGCTCTGAGAATTTTGTGGGCTGTAGTCTTCCAGGAATGGTGCCCTCCACATAGGCCACTGTGAAACTCGACCATGATTCTGTCGGCCTCTTGTGGATCCATGCATTTCAAAAGCACCCCCAGGGGGTCTTTCCAGTATAAAATTTGATCGATAAGGAAGTACCTGACTGCCTTGAGCTTAAGAGCTCTTGCTTTGTTTCTTTGCAGGCCATCTGGGGGCCGCAATTCATGCAGAAAATATATGACATCCTTATACCATGGACATCGAGCCAATGGGGGCTCTCTTTGAGGGTCTGTTTTAGATAACTGACCCTGTTGAATTCCTGAGCATTTTTTCATGAAATTTACCCCCAAAGCTTGGCAATTGGCTTCAGCCAGCAGCTTGGCTAAGCCTTGACCTTTGATCAATTTAGTAGGCCTTATTTCAGGTCGAATTCCAAGATCTTGGCTATCCATTTACTCCTCTTCCCATCAATGTCGGGTTGTACAAGGATGTCCTTCACAGAGGCTGAAGGAACATATGCGATCACCTTTGAGTGCAGGACATAGACCCTGAAAGATTTGAGAGCTTTCACTAAGGCATAGGCTTGTTTCTCCATGATCTCATATCTGACCTCTGCATCTCTTAACGCCTTGCTAAAGAAGGCAATGGGCTGCTCTCGCCCCTCTTTATTTCTCTGCAACAAGACCACCGCTACTATATCGAAAGAAGCGAAGGAGAAAATCAGGAAATCTTCCCAATAGTCAGGGCTGACCAGCACTGGTGCCTCAGTCAATGCCTTTTTTATCTGAACAAAAGATTCCCTGGGTTCAACGGTCCATTTTACTTCATTTCCCTTCTTGAGCATGGCTGTGATGTGTTTCACCAGCTTAGCGAAATTTGAGACGAATCTCCTCAGAAAATTAATCTTCCCCAAAAAGGCTTGAACTTCCTTCTTTGACCTAGGAAGCAACAAGGACTGAATTGCCTCCACTCTGCTAGGGTCAATCCTGACTCCTTCCGCTGAGACTATATGGCCTAGTAGCTTCCCCTCCTCCATAGCAAATAAGGATTTCTTGGGGTTTAGGGAAAGGCTGAATCTTCGACATTTTGAGAAGACCTTCCTCAGGTGACTGCAGTGCTCTTTGTTGGACCTCGAGAAGACTGTGATGTCATCCAGATAGATCACCACGAACCGATATTTTTCTCCAATGAAGGCTATGTCCATGGCTCGCTGAAACATCGCTCCTGCATTCATCAGTCCGAATGGCATTTTGGCATACATGAATGTGCCCCAAGGAGTGGTGAAGGTTGTATTTTCTCTGTCTTCAGGCATGACCGATATCTGATTATAACTAGAGAAACCATCGATCATGGAGATCCTAGATGCTCCGGTTACCCTTTGCAAGATGTGTTCCATATTGGGTAGGGGGTAATTGTCTTTCTTTAAGCTCCTGTTCAGGTTCCTGAAGTCGACACAGAGCCTGATTTCTCCCCTTTTCTTCCTTACTGGAACCAAATTGGCCACCCAATCGGAATATCTCAAGGGGACGATGATCTGGGCCTCCAACAACTTCTTTACTTCTTTCTCCATGACAGGAAGCAACATGGGATTTATCTGTCTTAGCTTCTGCCTGAACGGCTTAGCTCCTTCCTTTAATGGGATCTTGTGTTCAATGACAGATGTGTCATACGTTTTGAGGTCTTCGTAGGTCCAAGCAAACACATCGACAAATTCTTTCAGCAACTCAGTATATTCGGCCCTTTGTTGTGTGGTCAAACTGCTTGACAGTTTAACGAACTTAGGCTCCTCTGGTGTGCCAATGTTGCACTCGTTTGTGTCAGCATCTTTATCTGAGACCCTACCCTTTATTGCCACATCATTCCCATCGAACAATCTTTCTAAAGGAATTAGCCCCCTCGGAATGTGATTGTTGGGTAGCTGAATGATCTGGTGGTCTGCAATTTTATTTAGAAACACCTCAGGGTGAGGGATTTCCTCTGTATCAAGATCCTGATCAATGTGCAACGCAGAAAATTCATCAACCGATTAGAGAAATCTTTCGATTTCCAGATCATCCTCGAATACCTTCCAATGCTTGACATTGTCTGGTACAGAGGGCCTATATTTTATCTCAACATTAGAGTTAACCATAGGCGACAAAGGAACTTTGAGCAAACTAGATGAGATAGCTAAAGAATCGGCCACATCATTATCATCCCTTGGAATGAAAGATATATTGAAGGCTGAGAAGAAATTGTCAATTAGGTCCCACACCTCATTCCTGTAATTTCTAAGTCGAGGATGTTTATCTTGATAAGCGCTTCTGATTTGTTGGACCACCAACTCTGCATCTCCGAACACTGCTACCTCCTGAATTCCCATTTCCCTTGCAGCTCTTAATCATAGGACAAGGGCTTCATACTCTGCCACATTGTTGGTGGTTTCAAATTCTAATTTGTATGACAGAGATACGGTTTCCTGAGCAGGTGACACAAAAAACACCCCAGCACCAGCGCCTTCCCTGGAACAGGCTCCATCAAAAAACATTTTCCAAACGGGGGTGATGGGGGAAGGAAGTTCGTGAGGAGAGGTGGGCTGCTTTCTGAGTTCAAGAGGGGGCTCAGGAGCATGAGTGAGTTGGAGTAAACTGGAACCTAAATCAATGTCTAAGGTGAAAATAGGATGGTTGGTGGGATTGGCTTCATCACTGATTATATAGGCCAACTGGGCTTCCCTATATAGCCTTTTATGTTCTCCCCCAAACACCAAGATAGTAGCGTAGGTTAAGTCCATCTGTAAGGTTCCCCCCAGTCTTTTTATCCAAGATCTTGATAATAGCATACCGAATTTGGGGGGGACATCAGCTACTACAATATCCATGACCACACTCTTCATGGGTAGTTGGAACAAGGTAACAACCAGGTCTTTAATAACTCCAGGGCACTGCACTCTCCTGGAGTCAAAGGAATAGAGGTCATGATAGGCTTTGGTGACTTCTAGTCCTAACTCTTCCATGACAGTTTTGGGCATGAGGTTGTGAGAAGCCCCTGATTCCATCAAGCAGTTGTGAAACACTTTATCATGTATGTTCAAGGATGTGTAGAAGGGAGGGGATGAATCATCTCTATCTTCTACCATGGGTCCTAGGATAACTGTTGGCTTTTCGTCTTGGAGGTTTATGGAGTCTGTGGGAAGGCATGAGGCTTCAGACTGTAAAATCTCAGAGAATCATTTTTTAAATTCTCCATGTTTAATTAGCTCAGTGAGGGGCACAGGGATTCTGATCTTTTGAATATCATGCTCAAAATTAAAAGAAGATGCAGGTTTTGGGAATTCTCTTACTTCGGAAGCATGGTTCTGAATAATAGGAGAGAGGGGTTGGATCTTCTTACCTCTGTGGTCGTCTGCTGCTTCATTAGCGGGCTTCTTTGTCCTAGTAGGTTGCTCGGGAACATCAGGTGCTACTATCTTTTTGTCGGACCTCAGGTTGTACCTGCCTCGGCCGCCGCTAACCTTGTCTCCCTTGCTCAGTTCATTTAGTTGACTATCCATGAGAGACTCCTCGTATGTTAATTGAGTGAGATGAGGAAAAGGAGGAGTGTCTCTGAAACAGTGGATTTCAGGGTCAAGCTCGTCGGCTTCTCTTTCTTCCCCCTCGGCCACGAAATTGTTTTGAAAAGGGCCCTGAATCTTCTGGTCCTCTCTGTCTCTTCCCCTCTCTCTTTGCACATTTGAGGGAGTAAAATTGTTTGGCCTCCTGAAAACTCCTTTGTTTTCAGCATTCTGAGGGCCTTTATATGCTTGCCTCCCTTCCACCCTCATTCTCTCCATATCTGCGGACAGAGACTTCACCATCTTAGTCAGCTCATCCACTTGAGGGTGGGACACCAATGATCCAAAAGTTGAGGCTTTTGTCCTTCCCTTTCTTCTGTCTGCGTCAGCCTTGTTCCTCAGTCTGTCAGCTGCTAATACATTGGATTCCACTTCTATGGCCGCATCTTGCATTTGGGCTAAGGAGGTGGCTCTTCTTTCTCTCAATAAAAGGCATAAATCAGGGTCAAATGCACCAGCATAGGAAATTTGGGCAGAGGCTTCTGAAGGCTTTATCTCAGCAGGGATTTTATTATACATCTTATTAAATATTTTGGAGAAGTCGGAGACAGACTCTCCATCCATCTTCTTTAGAGACCCGAACTTTGTCATGTAATACATGAAATCCTTCCTAGCTCCCCACTGCCTTAGGAAAGCATTATTCAGAACTTCAATCCCAGCAATAGATCCTGGAGCCAATCCTCTAAACCACTTCCTTACTTCACCATCCAGGCTCTGGACGAAGACTCTCATCTAGACATCTTAATTTTCAATGTTGAGGTTGTCTGCATAACTGTAGAAAGCAGCCAGGTGTTCTTTGGCAGTTATGTCTCCTTCCCCAGTGAACTTGGGCATGTATTTCAAGTAATCCCCAGCAGGGAGAGGATTCATAGGAAGAGGAAGAACTAAGGGGGCATATCTAGCAGCGACTATGGCATCCATTCTATTCAGAGGGGGATTAGCACCAGCCATAGGAATATTAGGTGGAGGATAACTTAGAGGAGAAGGAGTTCGTGAAGGGGCTACTGGGAATGAGTCCCGAAGCGAAGCGGGGAACAAGAGAGGATTTACGGGGAAGGCTAACGAGCTCGAGTCTGCAGGTGCTCCTCTTCGTGCAGGAGTGGGAAAATCCTCTGCAGTCACAGATCTTCATCGATAAACAGCTTCAAAGGAGAGGGGAGTGACAAGCGTTTCTCCTTCTAGTCCCAGACCAGGAGGGGAAAAATCAGCAGGAACACTCCCAAAATTCAGGAAACGGGAAGCCTCTGAAGGAGGTCTATCAAGAGACTGAGGAGGAGAAAAAGTAGTTCTCACAGAAGGGGATGGCGTATTACCTGTTTCAGCGATGGGAACTTCTTTTGCAAAGCTCTTTCCCTTTCTACTCACCGTTTCTGAATCAGCTTTAGGTGTAGCTAGAGTCAGTTGTGGATGAGACCGCATGTGTCTGCCTCTGAAAGCCACAATTAAAACAGGGGGTTCGCTCCAGTGGAGTCGTCACAATGGAGTCGCCAGGTGCACAGTAGCAATCTCAATAGTTCTGATGTCTAATGCACCTTCAGAATCAGCTAATCTTTGTCGTTCAATCCCGGGGAAAATATTCAATTTTGTCCCCGGCAACGGCGCCAGAAATGTTAGCGTTGGAAGTCACTCCTAGATTGCTTGTAGGAGCAGAGCCCGACACCCATCAGTTTAATGTCATGATTTGTTTAATTGGGTGATCAAAAGGAGATTAACTCAAACGATGTGGTTCCAACTCTGAAACTAGGCCAGGCATGCATATGCAAGTGAGGTCTTAGGTAACTTCAGACAGTGAGTTGTAGTAAGGGTGAGTAGGGGGAAGACTTGTATCCGAGAAATGCAAAGCTCTGTTCTAAACATCAGGTTCCTAACAGACTGTGGAATAAAACATCTAAACACAAGATCTTCTTACACTCAAACATAGAAAACCAGAGAGAAAAATAATGCCACAATAAATCCTTTATCATAACATAAATGCCACAATTCGTGCGAATCAGTCGATCACGAACTCTCGTAGTGCAAGATGAAAACTTAGACGGGAAAAGAAGGACTGTCTGCAATTAAACAAGAAATCTTACATACAGATGCATAACCAGAGCTCAGAAATCTGTTAAAACTTTACAATCGAAAGCTTCGCTCTACCATCGATCCTTTTACAAAATACAAAGACTGAGTTTATATACTCAGGAAAATTCGCCTAACAGAGGCGTGCTTGTCGCCCAAGGT
>SNQJ01S0086578.1:0-27879 GCA_010110895.2 Picea sitchensis | reverse complement strand
GTCATTGGAATTTTGTAGGATATCCTGAACTTGTTGGCGGATGTGTTGGATCTGCTCAATGAACCAGGTGGCTTTGTTAGCTTCAGTTGGAGCAGGAGATGAGTCGACTGAGGTGATCGCAAGGGGAAGTAAAACATCTATGGGACCCAATGGTTGGAATCCCAACCCCACCTAAAAGGGGCTATGGCCGGTTGAGCTATGCAGGGATCGGTTGTAGCTATGCTGGACATAGAGAAGACTCTCATCCCATGTGCAAGGGTGCTTGGAATTATACATGCGCATGATATGCACGATCATTCAATTTACGACCTCGGTTTGGCCATCTGTCTGGGGGTGGAAGGCTATAGATTTGGTGAGCTTGGTGTCTAGTAGTGACCAGAGGCTCGACCAAAATGTGCTGAGAAATTGAATGTCCCGATATGAGACAATGGTTTGTGGGATTCCAAAATTTACCTAGACTTGTTCAAAGAAGAGCTTGGCAGTAGCTTCTGTTGTGATGCTCTTCTTACAGACAACCAAAATCACCATATTAGAAAAGCAATCAACAACCACAAAAACACAGTCATTTCCTCGCTTGGTGGACGAGAGGCCCTACATGTAGTCCATTGAGATGGATTCCCATGGCCTGTCAGGAGTAGGAAGAGGGGTGTATAGGCCCTGTTTCTTAGTGGTCGGTTTGGCAATAACACAGGTAGTGAAGGACTTGATATACTTGCTGACCTCCTGTCGAAGTTTTAGCCAGTAGAAATGTTTATGTAGCATCGCCACTATCTTTTCGATGCTGAAGTGTCCTCCCACCCGACTGTAGTGGGATTCCTAGATCATCTTCACTCACTCGCTTGATGGAATGCAGATATGGCCCAGATGACACAACAACCCATCCTGAAGATGGAAATTATCGACAACTGTGTTTTCTCCCAACATTCGCTAGGTGGTGGCGAAGTTCGGGTCTATCTCATAGAGTTGGGGCCATCCAGAGGTCTCATGGCCGCAATATTCTAGCACCATGGTGAGTGCCACGATTGGTGGTCTACTGAGGCAATCAACGACGCATTTGGTGATTCCTGTTTTACACTTGATGTTGAGGTAGAATTGTTGTAAGTATGTGGAACACTTTTGATGGTGATCATTCTGTAATTTTCCTTGTGTCTGCATGAAATGCAATGGCTTATGATAAGTGTGGATGATTGTCTCCTTCCTAAGAATGTAGTGTATCCATTGGCGCCAAACTTGCACAATGCAATACATTTCTTTGTCGTAAGTAGGGTACTTACGGACAACATCTAATAGTGTCTCACTATGATAGGCCATGGGGTGGTTGTGATGAGTGAGAATGACACACACATCATAGTCTGAAGCATCTGTCTTGATCTCGAAAGGTTTTTGTAGGTTTGGTAGTGAAAGTACTGGGGCTGAGCACAAGCATTGCTTCAAATAATCGAACACTTATTGTTGGGACCAACCCCACTCAAATTTTTCCTTACCACCACCCCTGGTTATTTGGCTGAGGGCCCATGCAATATGGGAGAATCCCAACACGAACCTGCAGTAGAAATTGGCAAGGCCTAAGAAGCTCTAAAGCTCAGTGAGTGTGGTTGGGGCTAGCCAGTCATGAATGACTTGGATATTGGATGGATCCACATGTATGCCATGCTGATCAATGATGTAGCCCAAGTAATGGACCATGTCCATGCTGAAGGAGCATTTTTCCAAGTTGGCATATAGCTTGTGCTGCCGCAGGTTGTGCAGAACCTGCTGAATATGTTGCAAGTGTTCTACCCAAGACTTGTTGTAAATGAGAATGTCATCCAGATACACCACTACAAAAGTATTGGTGAATGGTCATAGGTTATCGTCCATCATCGTCATGAAAGTGGCTGGAGCATTTTTCAAACCAAAGGGCATGACCAACTATTCAAAAAGGCCTTCCTTTGACTTGAAGGCGGTCTTCCATACATCTTCCTGTTCTATCGGGACTTGGTGGTAGCCAGACTTTAGATCAATCTTGCTGAAGTATTTGGCCCTCATGAGTTGATCAAGGAGGTCGTCGATTCAGGGAATTGGGTACCAGTTTCTAATTGTGATTTTATTCAGGGCCCAGTAATCAATGCAGAGTTGCCATGTTCCATCTTTCTTCTATACCAACACGATTGGGCTCCCACAAGGTGATGAGCTAGGATGGTTGTACCCCTTGTGGAGCATTTCTTGGATCCATCACTTGATCTCCTCATTCTCTAAGATAGAGTGACGATAGAGTGGCCCATTGGGCAGCGGTGCGCTAGGGGTCAGATCGATGGGGTACTTGACCTGACAGTGCAGAGGTACCTCGATAGGTGAGGGGAAGATATCCGAGTATTCTTCGACAACCTTATCTACTTGCTTTTGTTGTGTGGAGAGGTCGACTGTAGAGACCCTGGATGTGGATTTGATCTTTCTCTCATTCCGAGAGTGAATCATGAAGAAGACAAACTTCCCCATCTGAGAGATGACCTTCCTACAGTGCTTGGCAGAGATCAAGGAAATATCACTAGGTGGGACTACCTTGGGTATCCTATACAATTTCCTGTTCAAAGTAATAATAACACTACAAGGCCTAGACTCATATACATCATGACATTTCCATAAATAAGGTTGACCCAAAAGAAAATCACAAACTTTGAGAGGAGCAACATCACACAATACCTCATCTTTGAAGGGTGTGATGTCGTACAATAGTTGACACTGTTGGCTAACACGAAGATCGCTTCCTTGGTGGAGCCATCCAATGGTGTAGGGTTGTGGGTGCGGCGTTGTCAGCAGGGCCAACCACTTGAAAACCTCTGCTGAGATGAGGTTCTTCTGGCTACTGCTATCAATGATGAAGTGTAGTGGGGTGCCTTTTACCCACATCTGTGAATGAAAGAGGCACTCTCCTTCTTCTGGCTCGTCTGGTTCATCAGGCTGGAGCTTGGTGGTAGCAACGGTGGCACTGGGTTTTGCGTCAATGATTTGTCTTCCCCTTTCTGGTTCTACCTCAAAGTCAAAACCTGCATATGATTTAGAGGCTTTCACTTCAGCCATCAACGACTGTTTTGAGTGGTAGTCAACAATATTATGCCAAGGGCTCTTATGGAAGTCGCACCACTTCTTGGTTTCTTTCTTTGCCTTTCCAGTGTCCTTCTTTGCTTGCGGCTTGGAATGGTTGTCCTGATACTATCCATATTTTCTCTATCCTTTATTCTGTGGATTGGGGCCACCCTTTCCTGGATTTTTCTGCGAGGGGTTCCCGAGTCCAAATTTCCACGTCTTTTGTTTGAGCTTCTGCTCGATTTTGACAGCATATCGGTAAGCCGCTCCCAAGGACGAGATGTCTAGAAATTCCATTTCGGTCTAGATGTATCTATGCAGTGCACCATGATACTTGAGCACCATATGTCATTCTGAATCTTTGATACCTAGCTTGGTGTGCAAGGTATGGAAGATATTTGTGAACTCTGGCACTTCTTGGTCTCTTTCTTGTCGTAGTGTGGTCCATTTGGTATACAATTCATCATAACTTCCAACAGGGTAGTATTGTTCCTTAATAGCATCCCTGAAGGATTCCCAGGTGGTCGTGACTGTAAATAATGAGGGTTCCTCTGTTTCCTTTTTCTCACAAAAAATTTCCCACCAATCTTTGACATGGGGAATGGATTTGAGGAGTGAAAAAGTAATATTTTCTCTATTCAAAAAGTTATGGACAGAAAAATACCCTTCTAGTAGATTCAACCACATGTCTACACCATCTGCATCTATCTGACCTTCAAATATAGGAATATCAAAGTTTATTTGTACCTTGAAGGGGGCAACACCTCCACTCGAAGAAGATGCGTCACCTGTTGGTAGTCTCCGAAGGATTTGTGTGAAACTATCCATCATCTTGTTCCTCTGTTGCACGAGGGATTCCTCAAGAAACATTTTGAAAGGATCTCTTGTCTCGTCATCTTTCTTTTCTCCTGCCATGAGAGGTCACTTGGGCGTGTGAGAGCTTTGGTCCTCAAGAGAAATAATCTTGAGACCCAATTCTTTGTACTCTAACCTTGTTGGGGACATGCATTAAGACGATAAGGAAAAGACCGCTTTGATACCATTGATCCAGATTTCATGAGTAGAACAAAATGACTACAGATTATTAATAGATGCTTAAAATAGAATAATAGAGATACAGTAAAACTGGTTTTCTATTCAACAAGGAAATAAGCTGAAACTGTAAAATGCAGTGGAAAACAAGCTTGCTGGAATGGTGGCGACTTATCTCTGAGAAGAGATGTGACAACTGCGCTCATTCACAAGAAGATGATTACAATGAGGCTCTGAAGGCCTTTTTACAATAAACAAAAGTGTCAAAAATCCTAAACATCCAAAAACCTAACCCTAGGAGATGAAGTGCCAAAAGTCATGTGGGCCCCGTTTGGGTAAGTCAGTACATCAACTTCCCGAGGTCGTAACTTTTGCATATGATCTCCATTTTAGGTGCATGATAGCCCGTTGGAAATATCTATCCGAGGACTACAACTGTTGATGAAAATTTCATGATGGATCTTTTTGATTGGTAGATACCCAAAAAAATGTCGTTTAGGGCCTCAAAACGGCTCCGAAAGTTCAAGACCCGAAAAACTGCTAAAAATAGTAAATTACCAAAATTGCCAGAAATTTGTTTTGAGCTAGCTGGAAAAGGTGGGTGGCCACCAATATCCACCTGGATTACAATCACTTCGAATTCGAATACCACTTCTAGTCGATCCACCTCGACTAGAATTTCACTGCAAAGAATATAACAACCCAACATTCTCCCACTTGTTGTCTTCTTTGTTGAAATTAAGAGATTCCTAAACTTTTGTTCATAGACCCAGGGTAGTAATTTCCATTGCATATTTTCACCAAGAGAACTTCACAACACTCACTGACTTGGTCAAAGAGTCTGTTATGTTTTCCAACGTGTCTACTTTCTCCAACAACACCTTGTTTCTTTCCACCATGTCTCTTACAAAATGTTATTGTACATCAATATGCTTAGTCTTGGACTGATAAGTACGGCTCTTTGCCAAAAATATTTCACTTTGATTGTCGCAACTTATCTTCATAGCTCTCTGCTTAAACCCGATTCTTGAACACAAGCCTTGTAGCCATACTGCTTATTTTCTTCCATGAGTGGCTGTCGTGTATTCACAAGGCTACGAATTCATGTCGCTAACTCATCCAACTAATTGCTCCACCAAACATTTTGAACACATATCCATTGGTCGACCTTTGTCGATCTAGATCTCCAGCCCAATTGGCATCTAAAAATCCGTGTACATCTACTTCACTATCACCTCCAAGTTTTCCTTGGTAGCATATAACATAGTATTTTGTGCCACACAAATACCTGAATACTATTTTGACAACTGTCAAATGCTCCTTTCAAGGTGTTGACATGTATCTTCTCAACACTCCCACTACATGGGAAATATTTGGTCGAGTGCATACCATCACATGCATTAGACTACCAACAACACTTACATAGGGGACACCTGCCATAGCATTTATTTCTTCTTGTGTCTTTGGACACTATTCAACAATTAGCCTTGCTCTCATAGGAATTGGCACCTTTACAGGTTTTCAATCCTGCATGTTGAAATGTTTCAAAACTATTTCAATATACTTCTTTTGATTCAACTAGAGATTCCTAGTTGCTTGATCTCTATTGATCTCCATTCCAAGAATGAAGTTCATTGCACCAAGATCGTTCATGTCGAACTTGGAGGATAAGTGCTTCTTAACCTCCTTTATTGTGTCTACGTTGTTTCCAAACAACAACATGTCATCGACATAAAATTTTTCATATACGAAACAACCACCTTCTTCTTTGGAATATATGCAGTGATCAAATTTTCTTCTCACGGATCCCAGACTAAGGATATATGTGTCGAACTCTTGATACCACATCCTTGGTGATTGCTTTCGACCATAAAGGGATCTTTTCAACTTGCACACCAAATATTTATTTGTCTTTACTACGAATCCTTCAAGATTTTTCATGTAGATTTCTTCTTCTAGGTCCCCATGTAGGAACAATGTCTTCACATCCATGTGTTCTATTTCCAGATAAAATGCTTTAGCTAGAGACATTAGTACTCTAATGGAATTTAATTTTGCAAGAAGGGAAAACTCTCACCGAAGTTGACTCCTTCAACTTGGGAATATCCTTTTGCTACCAGTCGATCTTTGAATTTCTCTACTTGACCTACTACATTCATCTTCTTCTCAAATACCCACTTTCTATCGACAAACTTTCTTCCAATAGGTAATTGGACTAAGTCCTATGTCTCATTTTTGTGCAAGGATTCCATTTCTTTGACCATGGCATCATTCTAGAGTTTCCCCTTTATCGAGTCCACTACTTCCCTGACCGAATTGGGCTCCTCGTCAGTGGAAATCAACATAAATGTGGAGCAAAATTCAGGCACACTATACCTTTCGACTAATTTTCTTACTCATTCAAACCTCCTTACAACCAGGGTTGATTGTTCCACCTCTTCATCTGATTCATTCAACTCATCTGAATCATCTTCTTATATGTTCCTCAGTTCAAACCTCACCTTCTCTAGATTATTCTTTGTTTGAACTATTACTTTAGAATCAGACTTCCTTCCAAATTCTCTGAAGACCACATCTTGATTGTACATTTTTTTCCTTGATGCAGGATCCCGTAGTTTATATCCTTTCATTTCTTATTTGTATCCAATGAAAATACACTTCACTACCTTCTTGTCCAACTTACTCCTATTTTCTTTAGGAACATGCACAAGCACATCACAAACAAATACTTTGAGATGTGAAACCAAAGGATTCTTACCATACCACATCTCATTTGGAGTTGTGTCGACTGGCACCGATGAAGGAGATATATTCGCTAGATATTTTGCAGTGTTGACTGCCTCTGCCCATAATTATTGTGTGAGCCCAACACCACTAAGCATGCTCATTTCTTTTTCCATCAACGTTATCTTCATTCTCTCGTAAAATCCATTTTGTTGTGGGGTATATGGTGTGGTATTTTGGCGTGATATTCTACACTACTTGTAGAACGGCTCAAAATAATCTCCATGGAATTCACCATCATTTTCATTTCTCATCACCTTAATCTTCTTATTTGTCTGGTTTTCTACAAGATACTTAAAATATTTGAATTTCTCAAAAACTGATGATTTTTTCCTTAGGAAATATATCCATGTCTTCCTATAAAATTCATCTATGAAGGAGACATAATACAAGAATCCACCAAGTGAAGGAACTGATATAGGGCCAAACACATCACTATGAACCAATTCTATAATCCCCTTCACCCTTTTCACTCCAGATGAGAACCTCACCTGACTTTATTTTCCATATATACAATGTTCACAAAAGTTGACTTCTAAATTACATTCAGGAAAATATTTGACCATACCTTTGTTATGCATAGTTCAAAGTATTTTTTCTCCAATGTCTCCATCCTCTCATGCCATAGCATTTTCGGGTCGACTTGATGAAGACTTGTTGAGTCAGTTTGAAAAGAATCAACCTGAGTTGAGTTGAGTCGATTTGAAGTTGAGTCGACTTCAAGAACAACAATTATGTTGCATCCAGTTGATTCGATATTCCCTACCAACTTGTTTAGGGTTTTAATCCAGAATCCTTTCATTAAGACCATCACACCTCTAACCATCTTGCACATATCCTTCTGAAATACAGTGTGCACTCCTGCATCACTCATCTTGCTGACAGATATCAAGTTTCTTTCCAAACCCATAATATGTATCACACCTAGAAGGGTTCTACTCCTCCCATCTTGCAGTATCAATCAAACTCTTTCTCGTTTGAAAATTTTGGTTGTTGATTCTTCCCCTAAAAACACATATTCTCCTTCATATCATTCATATTCGCAGAACCATTATCTATGTGGTTTCATATTATAGGACGGTCTTGAGTCAATCAACCAAACATTTTTATTTGAATGTGTACTGGTCGACGCCAAATACACATTGCCTCCCTTATTTGGAGTAGTCTTTCTACCAGTCGACTGCTTCTCATTGGATCATGTACTGACTTCCATTACCTTTGACTTTCATTACGTCTTGTAATGCCCAAATTTACCGCATTTTCAACATCTTCTCGTCGACCAAACAGGGGATTTGTATCTACCCTTTGACTTAGACTCTCTACTAGAGAATTTTCCTTTAGCTCTGTCAATAGGTCGACCTCTCACCAGTAATGCATATTTGGTTAATCCTTCCATGTTCTTCCTTCTCATTTCTTCTAACAGTAGAAATGAAACCACATATTCTAGCACTAATTTGGTTGAATTACTCCCTATAGCCATGACTATGATATCCCAAGATTCTAGAAAAGAACATAATAGGCTAATACATTTCTCCTTCTCAGTGATTTTAATATCCACAGAAGATAACTAGCCTATTATGGTATTAAACAAATTTAAATTCTCATTTACTGAACTATCCTCACTCATCCTCAGAAGATATCGTTTCTTTCTAAGGAACAACTCATTTACCAAGGTTTTCAATTGGTACAAGCTCTCCAACTTGTCCCACAATTTCTTGACTGAATCTTCACTCGAGACATTCAGCAACACCGAATCTGCAAGACAAATTTGAATCATACTCCTTTCCCTTCTCTCAATTTTATCCCATTATTCCCTTGACAAACCTGTCAGAATGGTACCTAGACATGCTGCTACCCATTGTTCTCGATCTACAAGGAGATCTTCAGTTTTAAGCTTCCAGAACTCAAAATTCTGGCCATTGAATTTTTTGATCTCTATTCTTGAGCTACTTGCCATTCTTTAAGCTCAAATTTAAAGATTTATCTCTTACAACTCTTACTGGACCTAGGGTTTAGAACAGATCCAAGGTTATTAAACTAAGCAATGATACTACATGTGAGGAAATTAAACACTTACACACTAAACCTAATAGAAGAGAGGAAGAAAGATTTAAGCTATAAAATAAATGACAAAGCAAACACACAGTACACAGATATTTTACCCTAAAAACCCAAACAAGAAAACCAACATTCATTGAGCATCTTGCTCTCTTGTTATATTATTTATTCAGAATAAAAGGTTACATGCCTAACCTTGGTCCACACCTAAGACACAATCGACATCATACCTTCTTGCTTTACATAAAGACAACCATATAGCCAGTTCGACTTACATCTACATGACCAATAATCTCTAAAATGATTTATCTAAAGATTTTCTTTTACATCATTACATCACACCTTATTTGTAGGCTTTAAAATATGAAAAACCCTAAATAAAAGTTCCCAAAAATGGTTACAGATCCACGCATATCATTGGATACAAATATCGTGAATCTTCGGATTTTGTTACAACCGACTTGAAGTCAGTTTACCGATCGACCACCATTTGGTCTTCAGTCGGTTGCCACACGACCACTTGTTGACCTCTTGTTGGTCAACCTCTTCGACTTTCTTTTGATCACTTTGACTTCAACTTCCACTACCAGTCGATCCACCTCGACTAGACTTTCACTACAAATAATATAACAACCCAACATGATGGATTATCATACAAATTCAAAAGTTTTGATGTCCTATCGAGCACGTTTGAAAGATGTATTTTCAAATTTTGCATGATGGCTTGTTGGGTATGTTTAAAATAAGGAGTCTTTCAAATTTTCCTAATTTCCTTTTGAGCACGGTTAAAAGATGCATATTTTGGGGAAAATTGATGTACCATTAGGCATATCATTTGAAAGGGCCCGATGGGTTTTCCATTGGATGGTTTTTTTTTAAAGGGAGGAGATCTTTCGAATAAGGTTGATAGCCTTTGCTTGTGCATAGGGAACATCTTCAAGAAGGACTTGAAAAGACCATTCAAAAGCACCCAATGATTTATTTGCAAGAATATTGATGACCCATATGTGTACATGTTTCAAAGGTGGTCAATGGATTATTCGAATGTAGTCTATGAATATGAATGTTTCTTCTGAATGATCCAAGGTAAGGACCTTTAACCAGGTTCGATGCAACTTCAAAGAAGGATTGAACCTTGAAAATTTGGGTTGCCCGAGAGATTGTATAGTTGAGAAGGGGATACTAGAGCCTATGTAACATGCCCATATTATGAATATGAGTCCTATCATTGTGGAAACAACTTAGCCTTCTAAATACAAATCTAAAAATGTCACATGCATATAAAAGAAAACCAAGGGGAAACATGCCTATAAAAATTACAACAAAATAAATGGCTGATTTATCCATGCATATAACATCATTTATAAAAACGTGAACGTGTCTAGTAAACACACAATAAACACACACAACATTCAAATAATCATTTACAATTCAAAATAATCATAATAAAACAACATAATACTTATTTGTTAATAATTAGCCAACTATATGCGTATGAAGGATGAACCTCCCAGCCATATGAATTGAAGTTAATTTTCTCTCAACAACTTGCCACCCCCAAACTGAGGTTATCAATCCACAAGGAGTTCCAACCCTTCAGATATCCACTCTCTACACATAGTAGCCCCAAACCCAGGTTCCAAAATCCCCAATCCACTAGCTCTCTTCCTCACAACCCGCTCAACCTAAGGAATGCACCCCATTCATTGCTCTCAGTCCATCAAGGTGTACCATTCAATTATCAGGGATTCTTGTGCACTCAGTTTTTCAATAATCTCTCAGTTGGGGACTCCAGGAACTCTCATCTTCCTCCGAAGTGTTCACAATAGCCTTCACAAGGCTCTTGAACCATTTCCTCAATAGGAAAACACACTACAAGCTTACATCTTGTTTTATGGGCACACAAGCCTCATTTCCAGCATAAAACACAACCCCAAAAATGGTTTCCTTAAAGAAAAACATGTTTGGTGCTCTTCCCATCACTTAACTCCTCTCTTGCTGCCCAAAATCTGCATGTAAAAAATATCTTCTTTTTCCATACAAATTTCCTTATACTCAAGCCAATTGACTGCTCACTCTACCCAATGTTGATTGTACTTCATCCCCATGCTCCCCAATAACTATGGGATGTGACTCTCACACCCACCCTCTTACTTGAGTTTAAATATAGGCTTTGGGAACACTCAACAACAAAGTAGAAAGTTTACACAATGATAATAATTTTAGGAAAGGTGGGTTGGATTAATAACCATAAATATTCCCCCCCTTGGATTCAAATCTCCCATGGAATCATAGCCCCCCATCATTTTAATCCCTCTCGTATCGCAACCAATAATTATTATTTCATTAATCATTTCAATGTACATAATACATAGTTTGTCCCTTGACCATTTCAATCAATACAAACTCTTTCCCTAAACATATCAGCTCACCAACCTAAATCACATGTATACAATTACATTATATTTTGTGGGGATTAAAACTAGCAATGCTACATTCCCATCCCCATTATTTTTGCACTGTCCTCAGTGCACAACACCACACAGGTGTACATACAATTACAATCCTAGGCTCTCCAATCTTTAATCAACATATAGGCTCTCTGGCCTAATGTTAGACATACATTCCAACCTAAAATAAATAAATAGGCACTATGGCCCCCAAAACTGTAAATGCATAGGTTCTCTGGCCACAAAACATAGATAAATAACCTAATGTCCCTTTTCTAACAACTATCTCAATTTCCACCACTCTCCTCCACACACCTTCCCAACCCAAGGAATGTACCCCTTCACTCCTCTCAGTCAATCGAGTTGTACCATTCATTTATCAGAGCCTCTCTATCACATGTAACCAGGAATCTCACTACTAGGATCTCAAGTCACTACTACCAGGAAAAATAACCAATAACAACCTTGTTGTTATAGTGAAACTCACATAGGAGTTCACTCTTCAGGCTTGACAACCTGGTTCTTCGATAGTGCAACTCTCACACAATTAAAACCCTAGGATCTCTAAACTTTAATCAAAATATAGGCTCTCTGTCCTAATGTTAGACATGCATTCTAACCTAAATATAAAAACATAGGCACTCCAACCCCAAAAACCATAAATACATAGGCGCTCTAACCCCAAAACATAGATACATAACTCACTAGAATTTTTCCTATAGCTATCCTGATTTCCACTTGTTGGCACAAGGACAGACCCATGGTTCAACGCACCAACAGTGCACCAATGAAACCCTAACTACTGGCCCTTTTGGCAACAATTGTGAAGCAGATGAAGTCTCACCCAAGGTAGAGGCGGGGGGGTTGCAGGACTCAACTATCTACAACCAGGTTGGGACACAGATATGTGATTACAACACTTAACATAACACTTAGACAACAATATGCATTAGTTCTTGAATCTCATTCACATCGTAGATTAAACCCTTATTACAGATCAACATAGTAACAATAAAGATCAAGCACTTCCAATCATTTACCACATAGCATTAGCTCAAATCTAGAATTTATTTACCTGGAATACCATTAAGCACTAAACAACAACATCAGATCCATTCATCATACATTGTAACAACAACACTAAGCAAATAAACACATAAACAACATCGCACAAAGCACATCAAGACACAAGATATACGTGGTTCATCCCAGTGTGGGGCTACGTCCACCAACGAATTCTTCTTCTTTATTATTCTTCAATCTTCTTACATTGATCTTCTTCTATGCACAAAGCCACATAGACCAACTTCGCAGAGGACATGAGATCTGCACGCTGCGCACTAGATCCTCCTTCTGAAAATCAGGTCAAGGCACAGAACCTTACTTCACACGGCCATATCACACAAAGCCACTTACAATCTCTGCACTGAGCCAACATTAACACTTACAACATATTGTGCACATAGCCAACACCCCCTTCTTACATCGCTTAGCTACTTATTTATACATTTACAAAAATTCCTAATCATGGGTAAACCCATGGGCTGACATCCCTTAACCCATTATATAAACCCTAGTAAACCCTTTTCTTGATCCACAATCCCACAAAACAAGCGAGATCCCATGATCTTAGCTCCACCTGGGCACTCCATCTTCGACCAGCCTGTCGAAGTCCCAAAGGTGGTCAAACATGACCAATGTTTCCTCAAAACTTGGTCAAGCTCCAATAGGCCCCCAACACTCACATGTGACTCGTCCTGAGTCACTCAGATCTGGGCAACACTACTTCAAAGGCCTTGAGCTTAGCTCGAGCTGCCTCGACTTGCTGCTTCACTAGAGCCTCCTATTCGGAGAACTCCTGAATCACTTGCTCTGTAATAGGCCCTTCTAGGAATTGTTCCACTGTCGCAACCACTGGGTCTAGTTGCACACCTTGTCCTTCAATTTCTTCAAAAATTATGCAGGCTTTGTCCTGCACCGGCTGTAGCATCCATGTAACTTCCATGATTTTTCTCTAGATGGCAGTAATCTATTGTTGGACTGCGAGATGCTCCTGTGATCTCTTCATTTTCTCAATTGCAATGAGTAGCTTCATCCGTGCTTGCATGGTGGATGCTTACTGCTTCACCTCCTGTAGTTGTGCTTCCAGTTTCCTTAGCTCCGGATCTTCTACAAGGCATTCATAGGTCTGTGCACTTCGGTCACTCAGTTTCTTACACTTTGAGGCAAGTGCCCTGATTCTTTCTACTGCACTATTAGAGATTTCTTCCCTCCGATCGCACATTTCTTTTGGAGTGCTCGACACTACTTGGAGCTCTAACTCCATTACTCTTGCTTGAAGATATTGAATGGCCTCAACGAGCTTCCCCACTTGAATCTTGGCTAACTCTTCTTCCTCCTGTGCCAAGCCTGACACAAAGAAAAGTGATTTAGTCACTGCCTCTTTGACCTCAGTCTGCTCTGCAAGCAGCTGGTATTTTTCTTTTTTCATATTCACATTGTCCTCCTTGTACATCACCCGAATTTCATCTTTCTCCTTCTGCGCAACTCAAAGTTACTCTAAGATCTCCTCCTTTTCTTGCTTCAAGGCTTATGTAGCCTGCTCCTTTTCTTCATGGACTCACTGAAGTTGAGCCTCTATTGCATCTACTAGCCCTTGTAATTTTGTGGGCTCAATCCCCAATTATGCAATCTTCGATGAAGAAGGTGCAATAGGTACTATGCGGCTCGAATAGAGGGCTTGTTGTATCTCTTTCAGCTCCTTCTCGATTCTTTCATACATCGTCTCCTGCTTTGCTCCATGTCTCTGCAAGATATCCTCAGAAGTATCCTCCACGACTGTAGTGATGAGATCGACATCATCCACTATGAGAACATTCTTAGACTGGGGTTTATTGGCACGGGTCTTCTTTCTTGATGAGGGTTTCTGTAGAGAAAAATTCCTCTTCTTTGATGTTTCGGCCTTGGTAGGGGAATCTTTCGGCGATGTAACTTCTTCTTTGCCTTTCTTTTCTTCTTCTTCTGCTCCTTATTCTTGGTTCACTTCATCTCCTCCTCCTCCTGTGGGTGAGTTAGGTCTACTTTCCTCTGAGGCGATGTTCTCCTCACCAGTTTCTATGTTCTACACTTCCTCCTTTTTCTTCTTTTTCTTCGTGCTAGTCTGTCCATCATGCTCGACCTTGGTGACCAAGGGACTTTTGATGATGTTGAGGTCAGAGAGTTCTGCATATTCCACCGGTACAAGGAACTTTGCTGGCCATTCTTTGGTGATATCCTCCATGTCTTCATCGGTCAGCTTATAATAGGACTGCAACTCCTCCTTACTCTCATCCCTGTGTGCAGTGATGTACATAAAGTGTCGATCTACGTGGAACTTCATTAGTGATCTATACTAGTGTTATGTATTCAGTGTCATTCATGGAAATTCCTCGATATCATGCTTCAACTGCTGGTAGTAGGCATGGAACACTGCATTCGATTTCCACTACTTCACCATATCATTCATGTACCACAAGGTGGAGAACCTCGTGGCCAATGGTTTCGATGGCTCAAATTCTAGAAATTTCTCTCCTTCCGGCATCTGCCAAGCGACAAATGTGATCAATACCAGTAGCCAGATAAAATGAAACTCATATCCCTGATCTTGCGCTTCGTGACAGTTCTTCTCCAGCTCATTGACGAGTTAACTCGCCCAGTTCATTTGCATTCCCTCTACGCACTTCCCTGCGAGGTCCACTATGAATCCAGTGACTTGTGTCAGATGGTTCTTTCTGACGAGCTTGCCAGCAATAAGCTGACAATCTAGGCGCACTACACCATCCTGGATGGAGGCTACCTTGTAGCCTCACTTTCACTTTTCTACGTCGCCATAATCTTCCTTTATGCGCTGTGCCAGGGAGTGATCTGAATTCTTCTCTGGGTAGAACTGTTGAGGGTCCAGTCCCTGCATGCTCAATCCTATAATGAGGTGGATCAGTGTTATATCCACAGTGACGCACCTGTCAATCCATAGATATCCTCCGTGATAGCACGACAAGAGGAGTTTAATGCAAGCATTAACCTCCTGATGTCACCCAAAGTGAGGGATCTTCATTACATTCGGGATCGTGGACTGTGCGATCTCCTTTATCCACAACTGGGAGACTATCCAAGGCTTCTTCCCAATCTTCTTCATCAAATACAGATGCGACACAAGCATTGCGTAGTTCTTCCTGTATCTGAGGTTAAAGTCATTATTCTTCAAGGTTGGGATATGTCCTAACTGGGGTCCAACTATGCGTATCCCCTTTGGGATGTACGCAGTGATCAACATATACTCCAAGTCGCGTGGGATACTGTCATGGTTAACTGCTCCAGCCAAAGGCGGTATGTACTCCGGAAAGACCGATGGGATCTGCTTCGTGTTAGCCAGATCGTCGTGGTGTTTGCTTCGCTTCTCAGTAGTATGACTAGAATGACGTCTAGTCGAAGGGGATGCTTGCAATCCTCCAGTCGATGATGCCTGTATTCCTACAGACATAACTTTATCAACAATGAGTTCCATGAGGATATGCTCCACAGAATTTTCTAATGCGCTATGTTCGCCCGACATTCACACTTGTAACCAAATAGATTGGGTAGGTGAACAAACAAGCGAGGTAATCACATGGATGGTGAGTTCTATAAATCACAACACTATATGAAATTGATTCTCTATTAGCTCGGATAATCATGGGTGGTAAAAAGTGGTCCTGGCTCAGCATCCGATGGGTTAAATAAGAAAGCATTGGAACAGATTCCTCTAATGGGAAGGAATGCATCCATCAATGTGAATCAGTTCATTATGGCGTGGTCTCAATGGTCCATTTTCTCATAACTACATTTTCTAGCCATTCTAGGGTGTTATTCTAATGGTTGGGGCACCTCCAACGGTCATATAGCTTCGTCGTGGTGAAGTCCCATTCTGCGTGGTTCTGTTGTTCCAACGAGGTTCAACTTCTACGGACCCGTCTCTTGCAAAGTCTTCCTTCTGCTCTCTATGGATTCATGTGATTTTTCTAACTTTTCTTTCTTCTTATTGATCTTCCTGGCCTTCTTTCCTGTGATCTAATCTTCTCTAACAATTTCTGGAATCCTCTTCCCATTTGTATTCTTATCTTCTCCTAGTAAAGTGACTTCGCACTGCTGATGTGCTCTTACAGATTCTGAGGTTAATGTCTCTTCCCTTTCTATTTCTGGGGTGGCTATGCTTCTTTCTTGCATGGGCAGGTTCTTCAAGTCTTCCTGCGTTCTTTCAACTTTGACAACTAATTCTCTTGTCTTCTTTTGCTTCGAATTATCCTCGTGTTCTTCTATCAATCGATCTACTCTTCTAGCTATGAGATCCCTTAGTTCTTGCCTTTTCTTTTCTGTAGCTTCCTCCTCTGCTTTCCTTCTGATATGATCCTTCTCCATCCAAGTCTTTCCTAACAAAAGTGGAAAAGGGGTGTTGTTCTCAACAAACTCAATGACTTCAAATTCTTCTTTAGTTGATGTTCCATGAACAATCATAGGTACATTAGTAACTCTTCCACATAGGGTTATCATCTTTCCTTTAAACAAGCCTATCCTTCCCAATGGAGGTATCATAGAAGGCTTTCCCAAAATTTCCCAAGTGCTTTCTGGCATAATATTAACATGTGTTTCTTCATCCAATACACAGTCTATGTCGAAGTCTTCTATTCTTGTAACTATGCGTTGTTTTTCTTTTAGGATCTCTGGTAAATCGATGTCTTTGTGATCATTCATTGTTCTTTTAAGTGTATTAACATAGTCTCTGACTCTTTTTCTGTATGATTCTTTAACATATCCTTAGTCTCTTGACCTTCTTTATAATTTTCTTGTCTCATGTTCATCTTTTCAACTTTAGCAATCATCCTTGGGCAATCCTCAACCTCATGACCAATAGCTTTACAACAAAGACAAATAGGACCTGTACCAGGGCATTCCTTAGCAAGATCTCTCGGTCTTCTGCAATTATAACACAGTGTCAATCCTCTCTTTCTTTTAAATGATCCCCAACCTTTCCTGGACTACACACTGGGATCACAGTGTTGAACCTGCAATCTGCAAAAATTCTTTCTAGGTTCCTGCATCCACTTATTAGTCCAAAAATTATTTCTATGCATAGGAATACCATATCTTTCTCTATTTCTATCAAATTTATTCAGATCAACTCTTTCTTCTAACTGTTTCCTAGCATTCAGACTAGGACATAATCTATCAAACATAACTAGATTCATGCTTTCGAAATAAAAATTTTCACTTATCTTACTCTTATCAGAGAACAAATCTTTAAGATCTTACCTCTTTTCTTCAGATTGACTTTCTTTCTTAGCACAGAGCTCCGTAAGTTAAGTAGACTACTACACACTTCAGTAGCAGATCTACGCACATAGCTTTCTCTTTTCTTCAGTTCCCAGCAATCATAGTTTCAGGTCCCAGCAACAGAACCATTTGTTGGCACATGGGCATACCTAGGGTTCAACGTTTCAACAATGCACCAACAAAACCCTAACTACCAACCCTTTCGGCAACACCTACGAAGTAGATGAAGTCTCACCCAAGGTAGAGGTAGGGGGGGTTGTAGGACTCAGGTGTCTACAACCAGGCTGGGACACAGATCTATGATTACAACACTTAACAGAGAACTTAGAAAACAATATGCATTAGTTCTTGAATCTCATTCACATCGCAGATTAAACCCTTATTACAGATCAACGCAATAACAATACAAATCAAGCACTTCCAATCATTTACTTAGATTGGAAGTGCTTAGATCTAACATTTATTTACTTGGAATACCATTGAGCACTAAGCAACAACATCATATCCATTCATCATACATTATAACAACATCACTAAGCAAATAAACACATAAACAACATTGCACAAAGCACATCAAGACATAGGATATACGTGGTTCACCCCAGTGTGGGGCTAGGTCCACCAATGAATTCTTCTTGTTTATTAGTCTTCAATCTTCTTACATTCATCTGCTCCTATGCATAAAGCCACAGATCCCAACTTCACAGAGGATAGGAGATATGCACGCTGCGCACCAGATCCTCCTTTCCAAAATCATATCAAGGAATATAGCCTTACTTAACATAGCTAGATCACACAAAGACACTTATAATCTCTGCACTGAGCCAACATTAACACCTACAACATATTGTGCACATAGCCAACACCCCCTTCTTACATCGCTTAGCTACTTATTTATACATTTACAAAAAGGCCTAATCATGGGTAAACCCATGGGTTGACATCCCTTAATCCATTACATAAACCCTAGTAAACCATTTTCTCTATTTACAAGCCCACAAAACAAGCAATATCCCATGATCTTAGCTCCACTTGGGTACTCCATCTTCGACCAGCTTGTCGAAGTCCCAAAAGTGGTCAAACATGACCAATGTTTCCTCAAAACTTGGTCAAGGGTCAACACCACCATCTCTCTTACACACACTTTCCTGACCGAAGTAATGTATCCCTTCACTGTTACACATTATTTTGGTCACCTCAGTGATCAATTGACAACATGTGCTCATGTTCCCTGAAAATATTAAAAGAGAATTTTTCCATGAGAAAAGTGGTTTTCTTTTCCTCTTTCAAAAACCATAACAAGGAAGGTCGTCACACCCTGTTGTATGCATGGGATGCGACGATCCCTGATCATTGCACTCTACACTAAAAATGGACTACAATGTCATCGCATGCTGCCTGTAGATGGGGTGTGATGATGCTTAAGCAAAGGAAAAGCCAAAATTCACGAATGTTCTAGAAGGGAATCTTCTAGAAGATGAGGTGGTCTCCAATCGGTTTGGATCTTACTTGCTTCTCTGATTTAGTGGAATCATCCTAATCCCCTCATATATCTCTCTTTCACCCTAAATAAAGAGAGATGTCTCATGGAAAAGGCTAAGGTTGAATAGGCTAAGGTTTGTAAGGTCTTGCATATGCATGAAGAGTTCTACTACATATTATGATTGAGATTTTTTCTTTAGTTCTCTAAGTCAGATTGTGGATCTTCTTCATCAAAGGAATTGGAGAAAAGGTGTGTGTGTTGGGGAAAAGATCCATTGAAAGAGGACCTTGCAACATCAAGGCATGGGTTGTATTCTCCACTTTCCATTTAATATAATGCAACAATACATTTCTTCCCTATAAAGGTGTCTTAACTTTTGTTGTATAACTCCTTGATCTTATACATAGAATTCATTGGAATATATACATATCTTTGTTATCTCTCTATGTGTTGGTTTGTGCTTCTTAAACAAGTTCACCATCCTGTAAACTCAAAGAAGGTGCTACAAGGATGACACTAGTGAAGATCAAGCGTCATTTAAAAGGTATGTCACTTGTACATCTCTAAACTAGTTTATATGACAATGAAGTCTAAGGTGAAGTATGTATTCTGTATTGTTTTGTTCTAGCTTCCCGTGGAAGTTAGGGAGATTTGTTTGTGTCCACACTTACCGATTAGTTAGATAACAAAATTGGTGACCATACTGGAGATACACCATTTTTTGGTTTTTTGTCTCTTATTTACTTTTAGCCTGCCTTTGTTTGGTTAATTTCATTCCCTGAGTCTGTGGGTGATCCATCTTGACTCCCTGGGTCTGAAGGTTCAGTGAGAAATTTTGTCTTTCCTTCCATTTTTATTTATTTTAAGAGATCATCGCATTGTACTCTATTGATAGCCTACGACGATCCTCTGAATTCACACTCTACTGGTGCAGACCAGTGTGACGATGTCACACTATACTCTATTGACATCCTACGACGATCCTAGATCGTTGCACTGTGCTCCTATGGAACTTGTGACGATTCCTATAGGAATTATTGGGTGATAGCCATTTTTATTTTCTCTACCCAGTTTTGCCTCTATTGCATGGGATGAACTTCTGCACTAGTGAATGATTGATTTATAACTTTGAATCCCACATTTGCTTGATTTTCGGAAATTGAAAGTCTTATTTTTGCAAGTTTCGCTTTTAGGTTTCTTGTCACAAGGGTATAATCTCGAGATCTTGGTCCCAAGTGCTTGCTTGACAAGGAGTCCTTGTTTTATTTGGATTTTTGGATTGTTTTTACTTTCTGAATTGTTAATTGATTAAGAGACAATTTTTTTTTGTATTTGACAAAAGGTTTTCTTATCATTTCATTTTTGTCTACATTGTGAGTTTGATTTGGGAATAGTGTTGAGAATGTGTTAGTTTTCTTGGATTGTGCTTTCTTTTCTTCATTACATCTTTGATCTGATTTGAGAAAGAAAGAACTAAAGTCATTCTTCTTTTTAGTAGTCTTTACAAGAAAATTGTTACATTCAAATATTTGTAAAAAGAGGAAAGTTGGAAAATTTAGTAGTTTTTGATTATTTGGAATCTTTTTCATTCAAAAATTGAGAAATTGTGTTTCATAGCTTTGGTATTCCAAAAAGAGACACCTTCTCCCTACTGTAATTAGATTTCATCGAATTAAACAATTTCATATCATCTATTCTTGCATTTTATTGGGTCAAGGTTAAATACATCATCAGTTTCATTTCCATTTACCTTTTGAGTAAGCAACAACCTTTAAAATACATCGTAATTTTAAAATTTATGAGCAAATTTTATTTTCTAGAACTTCTCTACACCAACATTAGCTAGGATAGTGCTTTGGAATAGGTTGTAAGACACACTCTCCAAAGCATCAAAACACACAATAATATCTTGTGATAGGGAGAGTTCAAATCCACTTGCTATATTTTTTCCTGGGAAGCCCTTCTAACACAAGGGTCAATCATGAGGTCGCATTAGGAATGGAAGAGTTACTCACCCTGCTTTGTTGGTCTTAGTGTATATATTATGCATATGATTGAGGGTCACTTGAGAATAAAATCCTGTGGGGACCTTCTCAAGTTGATTTCGAGCTTATATACCTTGCCTTTGTGCATGGATTGGACTATCAAATTTTTCCCCAGGCATCATTGTCGTAATTGGTAACCTTTGTGGCCTATCTCTTTAGAGTCTTTACACAATGTGACTGTGGAGGGGCAAGTCTTCACGGTACCTAGAATCGATGTTGGCCAAACTTACTTGGGCTCCTTGGAGGGTATTCCCACGATTATGTGTGGGAGCTTGCACCAAGGTGTAAGTTCATTAAGCAGGTCGTCAACGTAACTTTTCCACCCTCTTTATCCCAGACCCTTCTTGTCTTGATTTTGCAACGTTGGATTTCATCACCAACTAGTGACTTCAAAATAAGAAGGTTTATTTGCATATTTGATATCTAGATTTTATTAGTGAGTGTTGTTTGTTTCTCTAGCTAGCCATAGATTTATTTCATTCTTTATTTGGTGTGGCCAACATCGGCCCTCACCGTTCACGTAGAATGCAAGGGTTACCTTCAGAAGATCTAGAAGAATACGCTCCTTTGCTTCCTAACTCACCATAGGGTTCTCCTGAAGGAGAAATCAATAATGACGTAGCCTCTGAGATTGGAAGTTCTACTCCATTGGAGGAATCAATACTTCCCGTAAATCCTTTATTGAGTGTTGTACACGATCCACATTTTCTCTAGATAATTTCATCGGGAGACGTTGTTGCTGAAGATTATACTAGAATACCTATTGGACCTCACATAGAGTCTGGTGTAGATGATCCACTTTTTCAGAGTGATTCATTTAGAACTGCGGTTCATATTGCTGGAATAAATTATCCTAGCTCTTCCAGTGTTGTTCATTCTCTTTGGAGAACCTCTTCGGGATAAGATACTTTTAAAAAACTAGGAATGATTCATCTATGTCGGAGGACTTCTACTCAACCTATGGAATCACATATGCCTGTGACTTCCACTCCTTATACAATACCTTTAGATCATTTTACTAGAACAACCAGTAATGTTGTCACAGTTTCAGACCAATTGTTGGTTGCTTCTCACATGATTCTTCCTCTCCATCTCACTAACTCTGCCATGGTCCCACAAGCTACACCTATTTCTATTGTAAATGTTGTAATCACTCAACCTCCTATTGGAACACCACTTCCTCTTAGATCAAATCCATCACTGCCACCTGGGTATAATGCTTTGAGTACTTCCATTGCTAATCCCATCCTGGCCCTAGTAGCTCCAATCAAGTTGGAGGCACAAGTCATTTTGTCACTTCTAGTTTTTCAAATTCCTGTTGGGGGGAAACCTCAAGCTGGGGGGTAACCTCAAGTAGGAGGCCATAACCCATTGTATGGCCAAAATATCCCTAGATTACAATATCCACCTTGGAATTTTTGTTTCCAAGGAAATCAACAACCACCCGATGGGCACAATCCTCAAGTTAATTCTTTTGTACCCCCTAATCTTGGGCAACCATATCCAGGTTCTATGAATCCTACTTGGGGTCAAAATTTTCAGTCTAATGCTCCTTTCCAAGGAATCTTACCTAATCAACCAACTCATGTTGGCTATTCGACTCAAAATCCTCCACCACTGAATTTGTCAGGATTCTCTAACTATCTGCAGATTGCTTATGGTCCTACTAGTATACCTACTGGACTACCTCCTCAAAAGTACCAGTTTTCTCAAGTGAATAGACAGTTTCCATTTCTTTCTACTTTGGATTTACCAGATTTATCTAGGATTTTGAATGATCCTATTTTTCATTCTCCTTATTGACCTGTCATACCTGCCAAATTTCCATCATACATTCCTAAGTTTGATGGTTGATCAGGAAAAGACCAAAATAATCATGTCATGACATTCCATATTTGGTGTTCATCCAATTCTTTGATGGATGACTCTATAAGATTATGTATTTTCCAACAAACTCTTATGGGTTCAGCAACCAAATGGTATATTGAATTACCACGTGGATTGTTCAATGACTTCAATACCTTAGCCATGGCATTCTTAACACATTACCAATTACCAATACGATACGAAATATGAACTAAAATTTTGATTCATTTAAACAATCCTCTTCTACTCACATTTCCGATCATATTCATGAGTGGAGGAGGAGAAGATGCTTAATCAAAGTTCTCCTTCCTGATCAACTATTGGCCGAGTGTTTTACCAAGTCACTCGTTGGTCCTATGGCTCGTGATGTTTCCATGGGTGGTGTTGTCACTGAAGAGAAGAAGATTAGTCGTGCTTAGTATTTGGATCTTGTTTATTCAAAAACAGGAACGCTATATGACTTGATTCCTGATGCTCCTCGTCCATATACGAATCCTACCCCAACACCTCCAGTAGTTTCTCATGTTGTTGATGGCATGATTGACACTTTTCATGATGAGACTCAGTCTAAACAAGTCAGTCATTCCAATCCCAAGTCTACTACACCTAATGTACAAAATACTCCTACTACGACTCCTTCTCCTGGTAAAACCTCTTAAGTTAATTCGGTTCAATCTACACCTACCGGTAAAAATCAAAATAAAAAGAAAGGGAAGGGTAAGAATAAGGAGGACAAAAATAACAATCAACAATCCGAGAAACCCAAGACCCATCCTGATGATGAGAAAGACAAACACAAACCTCGTTATCCTTGCCTTATCTGTGGTGAGGATCATTATACGAAATATTGTCCACGACGAGCTAAGGTTACTAAGTTCTTGAAAGGGACTGGTACACCTCCTACACCCGTCGTTTTGTCACAACCATTTCCTTCTTAGCAACAGGCCCAATTGGTCATTCATGACCAACCTTCTCCCTCTACCATGTCTTATGTACTTATGTGTACTGGTGACTCCAAGAAGAGGGAAGTTGCAGTCGCGACTTGAGCCAAATATTTTTCTCCCTTGAAAGAGAAAGTTGATGATTCACCACCTCTGTTGGTACAACTTCCTCCACCAACTTCACCTCCAAACGATCCTCTTCATATCAAACGAACGATCCTCAATATAGTTCTTCATCCTCCCCCCAAGCGAATTGTTCAAAAGTCGTCGTTTAATCCTCACACACGTGCTGCCCAAAACTATAGTATTGTAGAAGACCTTGCATAATCACCCTCTGTGATGTCGGTTCTCGAAGTCCTTCAAATTTGTCTTACTCAATGAAAGGCGTTGTTAAAGGCTATTTGTGGAATTGATCCTACCGATACAAATTCGATAATATTTAACTTGGAAGATCACATTCCAAGGCTTCCTCCTCAATTATCATTTCAGATACAATTTTTTGTGGAAAATAAGAATATTTTTCGAACTGTTATTGACAAAGGAGCCTCGACTTGCATCATGTCCATCACTTGTTGGAAATCCATTAGCTTTCCTGCCCTTACTGATTCAGACAATACTCTCAAGGATTTTAATGGTATAGGTTTTAAACCTTATGGTGTTCTTCCTTCATTGTCTATTATGTTAGAAGGAAAAATGATTAATGTCGAGGTTGATGTCTTTGATGGACCTCTTGATTACAACCTTCTACTTGGTCATAGTTGGATTGATTCCATGCAAACAATTGTTTCTACTCTTTTTTGTGTGTTACGTTTCCTGCACCAAGGAAAAGTCATTACTGTCGATCAACTGGCCTTCTTTAATTCTTATTCATGTACTAGGAACATACCTTTCATTGTGAAAACACCTCTTGGATATGAGAATGTCGGTGTGGGTCTTTTAAAAGATTCATCGTTGATGGGTACATTTCCTATTCCACTGCTCGATATTCCTCCTCCTTTTGTCACTTCAATTAACATGATATCGACCTCTGTTAGTGAAACCCCTGATTCATATGACCCATGGATAATACCTAGCTCTGACGACTATCTTCTTTATGACGACCAAATGCCTTTGAGTTCGGTAGACTCAGCTTATAAAGATATTCAATCGACCACTCCTTCTCCTCGTTCTCTCTGTGATATGTCTCCTTATCCATTTCACGTGATATTTTCCACTAATGAGATGATAATGACAGTTATGTCTATGGAAGATACTCCATGGGACAATGGGCATCATCATTATATTCTCTTCCTGGAACCTGAGACCATAGAGAGTTATCAACAGATTTCAACTTTGTCTACCATTGCTATTTTTTCCTATGTTCCTGAATCAACGCAAGATGTTTTGTTTGAAGGGAACTTGGGTAATATTTCACCTACCATCCCTCTTGATATATCGATTAAACCCAGAGTCATGGAAAATTTTCACATCGGTGCCTCATGTTCTACTGATGAGGTCCGTACTTACAAAGCTCTTTTCCAAGAATCCTGTGACGTTTTTGCCTGGAGTTACAAAGAAATGCCCGGTATTGATCCTAATATTGTTGTACATGAGATTAAGACTTACCCGGACGCTAAACCCATTTGATAGAGACTTCACCCAGTACACCCATGTAAATATTCTTCTATTAAGCTTGAAGTTGAAAAAATTCTAAAAGTCGGGTTTGTCTATCCTGTGGCTTTGATTGATTGGGTGTCCAATCTTGTTTTGGTTAACAAGAAACAAGGCACAATCCATGTTTGTGTATATTATAGGGATATCAACAAATCTTGTGCCAAAGACAATTATCCAACCCCTTTCATCGACCAGATCGTTGACGACTATGCTTGGAGTGAAATCTTCTCCTGGATGGACGGTTTCTCCGGCTATAATCAAATCAATATTTTACCCATGGATCAACATAAGACTGCTTTCATTTGCCCTTGGGGAACCTTCACATACTGGAAACTACCTTTTGGTCTCAAACATGTTGGTGTGACTTTTCAGTGCGTTATGTCTTATTCTTTTCATGACATTAAGCTCATTTTACAACCCTATCTAGACGATCTACCAATGCATTCTATGCGTCATCAAGATCACTTGACACATCTACGAGCCATTTTCTTACGCTGTCGTTATTATCACATACGATTGAATCCACACAAATGTGTCTTTTGCGTGGAATCTGAACGACTTCTTGGTTTTATCATGTCTATACATGGAATTAGAGTAGACCCCTTGAAGGTTGAGGATATTCTCAATTTACCTCCTTCCATACTACGCCAACTCCAAAGTTTGCAAGGGAAGGCAATTTTTTACGTTGATTCATTCCCAACTATGTTGAATTAACAAAAGGATTTACTTGGCTTCTTAAGAAAGGTTACAATTTTGTATGGGACAACATTGCCAACGAAGCCTTTGAAGCTTTGAAACTTGCCTTGACCCATACACCAATTTTGTTTCCACCCAATTATAGTCGATATTATTTCCTGTACTTAGTTGCTTCAGACTCTACGATTTTTATGGTTCTAGTCCAAGAGGATGATTCAAATGATGAACATGTTATATACTATTTGAGTTGGAGTCTCACGCCCACTGAAACCAAATATTTATATGTGGAGAAACTGGCCTTGGAAGCTGTTCAAGTTGTTCAACGTTTTTGTCACTACATCTTATTACGCAAACCACAATCATTTCTGATTGCAACCCTATGCAACACATCCTTACTCGAAAATTGTTGGGGGGGAAATACTCTAAATGGATAGTTATTCTCCAAGAGTTTTATTTTGCATTTGAACGTGCCAAGTCAAATAAGTCTTTGGTTTTTGCCGAATTGATATGTGACCTTCCCTCTACTAAAATAGAAACTGTGGTAGAAGATTCCTTACCTGATGAATCTCTCTTTTTGATCAGTTCTGATGACATATGGTATGGAGATATTATCATTTATCTCCAAACCCAAACTTTCTGGCCTGATCTTTCTAGTACAGATCATCGTCGTATTCAGTATCAAGCCCATCAATACATTATCCTTGGTGATACCATTTATCATCGTGGTATTGATTCCATATTTTGACGATGTATCACCTATGATGAAGCTGAGAAATCTTTGAATGACTTCCATTCTGGTGCATGTGGCGGTCATATGTCTAGGTATGCCACTACCCAAAAGATCTTATGAGTTGGTTATTTCTAGCCTTCATTGTTTAAGGATTGCATTACTGTCATCCAGAAATGCCACACTTGTCAAACCTACAACAATAAGATTTAATCTCATACTTCTCCTCTTCACCCCGTAGTTTCCGTTGGTCCATTCACTAAACGGGGCATTGACTTCATGACATGTAACCCTCACTCGGTCGGGGGGCATGGATACATCATAGTAGCCATGGATTATTTCAGTAAGTGGGCCGAGGCGATGCTTACATTTGATAATACCAGGAAAATTGCAGCGTTATTCATACTCAATCATATCATTACTAGATTTGGTGTCCCTCAAGCCATCGTTACTGACCATGGTAGTCATTTTCTCAACTTCATGATGTCTAAGCTTACCGAGAAGTTGGGTCTTCGACATGAAAACTCAACCCCATATTATCCGTAGGACAATGGCCAGGTTGAAGCAATCAACAAAGTTCTCACTACTATGCTTCGACAGTGTTGGACAATTGAGAGGGGGGGGGGTTAATCAATTGTTACCGTGCTTAAACAATTATGCTTCTTTTAAACTCTTTGCAGAAACACTGAATGATGATCACATTAATGCAGGGAAATAAACAATGGCACATTCA
>SNQJ01S0086577.1:63411-87196 GCA_010110895.2 Picea sitchensis | reverse complement strand
TATATTAAAAGATGTTATTAATCTTAATTTAGATAATCAAAAGTTTCTCTTGACTATAAGTAGCATTATAAAAGGTCAATATTGTTAAAATAAAAATATGTTTTTATAGCTTTTATAGGGAAACAAAGTATTTTACAAGTTTTCAAAGGTCATGGGATGAAAGAATTTATCATGAGATTAAATCTCAATTTCAAGATATTGGTAAATCATGGAAACCACATAAATTTAGAAAATCTTCTTTTGAAAAGGAGAAAAGCAAATTTCAAAACAAAACAATTAATTAATTAACAACTTTAGAAAAACTATAAAGATTTAGCAAAGCCTCTCTCCAATATGTTTGAACTTAAAAATAAATATTTAAATAGAACCACTAAAATATTATCATTTTAATAATGTCCAATAAACCATAGTTAATATTAATAAATGATAAATATATTATCATTAATATCAATATTATAAAAATATTAATATTTTTTTATGAAATTGTAAAAATTGATTTATATTAAAAATAACATTATAAATAATTGAAATACATAAATATTTTATATAAAAAATATAATCATTATTATGAATGATAAAACTTAAATAACAATAAAAAACATTTTATAAATGTGGTCCAATTAACTAGTATCTATGATGTGAGAATGTTACTTATGGTGTGTTATGAAAATATATGATTTTATAGACTAAGTTTACTCTAACTTCCTTACATTTAGTACCATCTTCAAAATAAAAATGTTTGCAAAAGTTAATTTAAAAAAAAATCATATAACTTTTATATATAATTAAAATAATAATATAATAATTATAAAAATTATAATCTATATTTTTTAATTTTTTTAAAATAAAAATTATAAATTTAAAATAAATTATTTAAATATAAAATTTTATTTAATCAAAATAAATTATTTAAATATAAAATTTTATTTAATCAAATTGTACAACCTTTACATGATGGTGAGTCACCTTAATCACTTGGTGCATGCAACAAGGCCTTTATAAAATTGCATGATAGTGTGCTTATGATTAGAAAGCCTCAGTTATAATGAAGAGAGCCCTAATATATAAAGGTTAAGAAAATGGTATGTAAAGTATTTACTCTCATATTATATTATTATTATATATATATATAATATTATTTAAAGGTTATATATATAAATTATAAATTATTAGATTTTTTTATTATGGAGTAATTATATTTTTTTTATTGTTGTTATTTTACATGGTTGTAAAATTTGAGTTTATAGTGTTTTTAAAAATAGCGAAAAAGATATGAAAAATATAAAAGTGTATTATAATCTATAATCTATAATCTCAAAATTAAAGGTAATACAAGTTATCATATCTTTTCCATAAAAGTGGGTGATTTCCCATTGAGAGCATCGTTGTGATTAGGTATCTAATGTATAAGAACAAGATAAACAACGTGGGAGGAAAGAGGATTACTAACTCAAGTCAAAACCACTTGTGCCTCAAGTAGGGATGACATAATGATGTGAATTCTTGGCTAAATCATTGGGGAATAAAGGAAGATGTCTCTTTGCAAAATAAAGATAATATTAAAATTATTATTAAATTTAAATTTAAGGAGAAATTATGGTCCAATAAAGAATTAGAGCATAAAAGAAAATTAAGATATTATAAGGAGGTGATCAAATTGAATCTAGAAAATCAAAAGTATCTCCCTATTTTGATGGAATAAAAAAGAAAATCAAGGTTGTTAAAATCAGAAAAAAATCTCATGAGCTTCGTATGAAAAAACCTTATTAATATTCCATAGATGGGGTGTTAATAGGTGGAGTCCTCACCATGCCCACCTATCAACCAACCATCACTTTTCCGAACCACAATGGGTCTGATACCAAGACCAAAAGTAATATTGATGAGTTGAGATGGAGTAATGAGAACGACATTTGCAAGGAGTACAAAATCCTTCAATTACTTGGTGAAACAACGAAACCACCCTAATATTTAATGATAGGGTACTATCAGCTCTCCCAACATTCAATTAAGGAAAAAATTGTGGGTGGTATTTATACTAGAGGGAGCTTCCATGATGAAAATATGGATAAGTGGGGATCTCGGAGAAGGTTGTGGATGGTGTATTTAGTTTGTAAGGAGGTCCCCTATTTTTGTTTCGTAGTGGAGACCCCATCATGCCTAAGAGGCCTAGGGAAATATGACAAGCCACCTTAATATATGTATGGAATTTTTTGTGTGTGATAGATACCGAGTGAAAACCAGGTCTTAGAATATATTGAGGGGTGGATTCAAGACCCCTTCTTTTTTCGTTCTTGTGATGTTGTTTTTTCGAGGATTACAGTGATCCGGATTTTATGAGCATAACGAAATGAATACAGATTATTAACAGGTGCTTAACACAAAATAACAAAGATACAGTAAAAATGGTTTTCTATTCAATAACAAAATAAGATGAAACTGTATTTAATGCAGCGGAAACAAGCTTGCTGGAATGGTGGCGACTTATCTCTCAGAAGAGATGTGACGACAACGCTCATTCGCAAGAAGTCGGTTACAATGAGGCTCTGAAGGCCTTTTTACAATAAGAAAGAATGCCAAAAACCATAGACATCCAAAATCCTAACCCTAGGAGTTGTAGCGTCAAAATTCATGTGGGCCCTGTTTGGGTAAGTTAGTACATCAACTTCCCAGGGTCGTAACTTTTGCATACGATCTTCGTTTTAGGCGTGTGATAGCAAGTTGGAAAGGTATTGTCGAGGAGATTCATTTTGGGGGACCAATCATGCATTTGGCTATCATTAATGATCTTGATACAAAAAAAAAAATCATTTAGGCCCTCAAAATGGCCCCAGAAGTTAAAACTGCAAAAAATAGTAAATTGCCAAAATTGTTAGAAAATTGTTTTAAGCCAGTTGGAAAAGGTGGGTGGCCACTGATATCCATATGGATCAATCCTCCCTCCTTAGGAAGAAATGGTCTCCATTTATTTGAGGTCCCCCATTAGATGAGGAAATTTCTGCTGAATTCGGTCCCAGGTGAGCCACTTGCCTTGGTGCAGGAGCTGCCCTGCTTTGACGACTCGATAAAGTTGGATCCTTTGTTGTCGAGTTCCCTTGATTTGTCTGTCCACAATATGATCATTGGATGCCTATTGTATGCAGTCGGGGTTGAGCTCTGTTGTTGTCAATTGTTCTGCTACTTCTGAGGTGTCCAATAATGGTGGGAAATAAGGGCAAAGGAGATCCACGTTGAACACTAGGTGCATGCCAAGGAAATGAGGAATGTTGAGCTTAAAAGAATTATCCCCCATGGCCTTGGTGATAGTGTACGGTCCATAACGGAGTGGGCGAACCTTCCGATGGGGTCCTGTAAGGCGTTCTTTTTACAAGTGCAACCAAACTTTGTCGCCCACCTGAAACTTATGCGGCACCCGATGTTGATCATGGCGTTGTTTGTACTTGTCATTGGACTTATGTAGCATATCCTGAACCTATTGGCGGATGTGTTGGATCCTCTCAATGAACTGGGTGGCTTTGTCATATTCAGTTGGAGAAGGAGATGAGTCAGTCGAGGTGACCGCAAGAGGAAGTGCAACATCTATGGGACCCAATGGTTGGAATTCCAACCCCACTTGAAAGGGGATGTGGCCGGTTGAGCTATGAAAGGCTTGGTTGTAGCTATGTTGGACACAGTTAAGGATCTCATCCCATGTGCAAGGGTGCTTTGAATTATAAATGCGAAGGATATGCACAATCGTTTGATTTACAACCTCGGTTTGGCCCTCTATCTGGGGGTGGAAGGTTGTGGATTTGGTGAGCTTGGTGTCCAACAATGACTAGAGGCTTGACCAGAATGTCCTGGGAAATCGACTATCCTGATCTGAGACAATGGTTTGTGGGATTCGAAAATGTACCCATACTCATTCAAAGAAGAKCTTAGYAGTGGCCTYTGTTGTGATGCTCTTCTTGCAGGAAACCAAAATCTCCATCTTAGAAAAGCGATCAACAACCACAAAAACACAGTCATTTCCCTGCTTGGTGGATGTGAGGCCCGACATGTAGTCCATTGAGATGGATTCCCATGGCCTRTCAGGAGTAGGAAGAGGGGTGTACAGGCCCTATTTCTTAGTGGTCGGTTTGGAAATAACGCAGGTAGTGCAGAACCTGATATACTTGTGGATCTCCTGTCGAAGTTTCGACCAGTAGAAATGTTTTTGTAACATCGSTACTGTATTTTTKATGCTGAAGTGTCCTGCCACCACATTGTACTGRGATTCCCAAATCAKCTTCACTCGCTCACTTGATGGAACACATGTATGGCCCAGACGACACAACAACCCATCCTGAAGATGGAAATTATCGACAACTGCATTTGCACCAAACATTTGGTAAGTGGTGGCAAAGTCAGGCTCTGTCTCAAAGAGTTGGGGCCATCCAGATGTCTCATGGACACAAGAGTCTAGCACCATGGTGAGTGCCGCGACTAGCGGTCTGCTGAGGCAATCAACGACATGATTCATGCTTCTTGTTTTATGCTTGATGTTGAGGTGGAATTGCTACAAGTATGTGGACCACTTTTGATGGCGTTCATTTTGCAATTTTCCTTATGTCTGCATGAACTACAGTGGCTTATGATCAGTGTGGATGACTATCTCCTTCCCAAGAATGTAATGTCTCCACTAGCGGCATGCTTTCACAATGGAGTACATTTCTTTGTCGTAAGTAGGGTACTTATGGACAATATCTCACAGTGTCTCACTATGATAGGCCATAGGGTGGCCATGCTGAGTGAGAACGGTGCCCACAACATAGTTTGAAGCATCTGTTTCCATCTCAAAGGGATGCTGCAGGTCTGGTAGTGAAAGTACTGGGGTTGAGCACAAGTGTTTCTTCAAATCATCGAACGCTTGTTGCTGGGACTGGCCCCATGCAAATTTTTCCTTACCCCCACCTCTGTTTATTTGGCTGAGGGCCCAAGCAATACGAGAGAAACCCAGCACAAACCTGTGGTATAAATTAGCAAGTCCTAAGAAGCTCTGAAGCTCAATGAGTGTTGTTGGGGCTGGATAGTCATAGATGACTTGGATCTTGGCTGGATCCACATGTACGTCATGTTAATCAACGATGTAGCCTAGGTAATGGACCCTATCCATGTCGAAGGAGAATTTTTCCAGGTTGGCGTATGGCTTGTCTTGCCGCAGGGTGTGCAGAACCTGCTAAATATGTTGCAAGTGTTCATCCCAAGTCTTGTTGTAAATTAGAATGTCATCCAGATACACCACTACAAAATTATTGGCGAATGGTCACAGGATATCATCCATCATCCTCATTAAAGTGGCTAAAGAATTTGTCAAACCAAAGGGCATGACCAACTATTCAAAAAGTCCTTCCTTTGACTTGAAGGTGGTCTTCCATACATCTGTTTGTTCTATCGGGACCTGGTGGTAGCCAGAATTCTGATAAATCTTACTGAAATATTTGGCCCCCGTGAGTTGATCAATGAGGTCATCGATTCGGGGAATCGGGTACCAGTTTCTGACAGTGATTTTATTCAGAGCCCAGTAATCAATACAGAGTCACCAGGTTCCATATTTCTTCTATACCAACACGATTGGACTCCCATAAGGTGATGAGATGGGGTGGATGTGCCCCTTGTGGATCAATTCTTAGATCTATCGCTTGATCTCCTCATTCTCTAACAAAGAGCGATGATAGACCGACCCATTGGGAAACAGTGTTCTAGGGGTCAAATCGATGGGGTGCTTGACCTGGCAGTGCAGAGGTAGCCCTACAGGTGAGGAGAAGATATCTGAGTATTCTTCCACGACCTTATCTACTTGCTTCTGTTGTGTGGAGAGGTCGGTCGAAGAGACCCTAGATGCGGCTACAATATTTCTTTTATTTTGAGAGAAACTCATGAAGAAGACAAACTTCCCCATTTGAGAGATGACCTTTCTTCATTGCTTAGCAGAGATCAAGGAAATAACACTAGGTGGGACTGCCTCGGGTATCCTATACAATTTCCTATTCAAATTAATAATAACACTCTGAGGCCTAGACTCATATACAACATGACGTTTCCATAAATAAGGTTGGCCCAAAAGAACATCACAAACTTCGAGAGGAGAAACATCACACAATACCTCGTCTTTGAAGGGCTTGATGTCATATGACAGTCGACATTGTTGGCTGACGCAGAGATCGCTTCCTTGGTGGAGCCATCCAATGGTGTAGGGTTGTGGGTGTGATGTTGTTGGAAGGATCAACCACTTGACGACCTTTGTTGAGATGAGGTTCTTTTGGCTATCGCTATCAACGATGAAGTGCAATAGGGTGCATTTTACCCACATCTATGAATGGAAGAGGTTCTCTGCTTTTTCTGGCTAGTCTAGTTCACCAGGCTGGAGCTTGGTGGTAGCAATGGTGGCACTGGGTTCCGCATCAATGATCCGCCATCCCCTTTCTGGTTCTGTCTTGGAGTCAGAATCTGCATATGACTCAGAGGCTTTCACTTCAACCACTAGCGACTGCTTTGAGCGGAAGTCAATGATGTTATGCCAATGTCTCTTATGGAAGTCACACCACTTCCCGATATCTTTCTTTGTCTTTCCAGTGTCCTTGTTTTCTTGTGGCTTGTACTGGTTGTCCTGATACTGTCCATATTTTCTCTGTGCTTTGTTCGGTGGGTTGGGGCCGCCCTTTCCTGGATTTTGTTGTGAGGGGTTCCCAGGCCCAAATTGCCGCATCTTTTGTTTGAGCTTCTGCTCGATTTTGACGGCATATCTGTAGGCCGCGACCAAGGATGAGATGTACAAAAATTCCATTTCGGTCTGGATGTATCTATACAGAGCACCGCGATGCTTGAGAACCAGATGTCGCTCTGAATCTTTGATACCCAACTTGGTGAGCAAAGTATGGAAGATATTTGTGAAATCTGGCACTGCTTGGTCTCTTTCTTGCCGCAGTATGGTCCATTTGGTATACAGGTCGTCATAACTTCTGACAGGGTAGTATTGTTCCTTAATAACATCCCTAAAGGATTCCCAGGTGGCTGTGACTGAAAATAATGAAGTTTCCTCTATTTCCTTTTGCTCACAGAAAGTTTCCCACCAATCTTTGACATGGGGAACGACTTTGAGGAGCACAAAAGTAATCTTTTCTCTATTCAAAAATTTATGAACAGAAAAATACCTTTCTAGTAGATTCAACCACTTATCTACAACATATTCATCTATCTAACCTTCAAATATAGGAATATCAAAGTTTATTTGTACCTTGAAGGGGGAGGTGTCTCCATTCAAAGAAGATGCATCACCTATTGTTAATCGCTGAAGGATTTGCAAGAAATTATCCATCATCTCGTTCCTCTGTTGCGTGAGGGTTTCCTCAATCAATAGTTTGAAAGTATCTCCTATCTCGTCGTCTTTCTTTTCTCCTGCCATGGGAAGTCGCTTGGGCGTGCGATATCTTTTGTCCTCAAGAGAAACAAGCTTGAGACGCAACTCTTTGTACTCCGACCTCGTTGGGGACATGCATCAAGACGACAAGGAGTAGACCGCTCTGATACCACTGATCCATATTTTATGAGCAGAACAAAATGAATACATATTATTAACAGGTGCTTAACACAAAATAATAGAGATACAATAAAAATGGTTTTCTATTCAATAACGAAATAAGATGAAACTGTAAAATGCAGCGGAAACAAGCTAGCTGGAATGGTGGTGGCTTATCTCTAAGAAGAGATGTGATGACAACGCGCATTCACAAGAAGCCGATTACAATGAGGCTCTGAAGGCCTTTTTACAATAAGAAATAATTCCCAAAACCCTATACATCCAAAAACCTAACCCTAGGATATGAAGCTTCAAAATTCATGTGGGCCCCGTTTGGGTAAGTTAGTATATCAACTTCCTGGGGTCATAACTTTTGGATACGATCTCCGTTTTATGCATGTGATATCCCGTTGGAAAGGTATCATCGAGGAGATTCATTTTGGGGGATCAATAGTGGCTTTGACTATCATTGAGGAGCTTGATACCTAAAAACCTTCATTTAGGCCCTCAAAATGGCCCCGAAAGTTAAAACTGCTAAAAATAGTAAATTGACAAAATTGTCAGAAAACTGTTTTGAGCCAGTTGGAAAAGGTGGGTGGTCACCGATGTCCATGTGGATCATATAGAGATCTATTTTCTATTTAAATCATTGATAGCTCAATTTGTGGCAAACTATGAGGAATAGAAACAAGACATCGTCCACACACTAAAGATATTCAAAGGGAATTTTGAGGTTGTATGAAAAGCGGTGTTCAAAAATGGAATATCTATCTCACAAGTTAGTGCTTAAGTTGATGTTACTACCCACAAGGAAAGATCCCATGGTTTACAGGGAACACAAATGAAACCCATCATACTAGATGAAGACTTGTGGCCATCGAGCTTATCACGAAATGAGACAAAGAAAAACATGGACCCAAAGGAATTGAGTGTTGAGTACAATGCTCCTTCATCCACTTCTTAATGTATGGTTTGTTTATATGTCTTACTAGTTTCTTCGAGCAATCATAGGATGATAGTTTAGTCTTTTCCTTTTCCGTCTTGTGAATTGAATGATAAGTAATCTCTTAAGAATAGAAAGACTATTTGTAATGATACTAAGTTGATGAAGGATTTAGTTTCCCTAAAAACATATCTCTATTAAATAATGTTGTAAACCCCTTTATATAAAAACATTTATATATTTTTTAAATTCAAATTAATAATAATAAGAATAATAATAAATATGACAAATTTGATTAACAAATTTATAATATTATATAAAATTTCAAATAGTTCATAAACCTTTCGAAATTACAAATCCATACATAACCAAATAAATGGTTGTAGATATGGAAAATTTACTTTGATAGAGATGAGTACTATATTTGTTACAAATTTCACATCAACGTTTACTTATTGATAAGCAATTTGGATTTGAATGTTATGAGCGTTGTTTTAAAATTGATTTAGTATCAAAATAAGTCTATTATCTATTTTTTTTTAAGATAATAAAAATATATGTTGTGATTATTTGTTTTATGTAAAAAAAAAAAGGAATATTTTAATAATTATTCAGAGAGTTTATAATAAATAATGTTAAAAATAATAGTTTTTGGTTTGTCTATTTTTAGTATTATTACAATAAAGTTAATTATAACTTCTCTAATATTTAAAAAAGAAAAGTTGTTTTCCATTAAAAAAAATATATATTAAAAAAAGTTTAGTGAAATATTAAAGAGAACATGGATGAAAAATGTTACTTCTTAGTTCTGTTAAGGAAAAGTTGACTTCCATTAAAATAATTAAATATTAATAAAATTTGATGTTTATTATAATATGGTTATTAATAATATTATTATAACAAATTAAAAAAAAAAAATTATATAAAAATATTGAGAATAAAAAAATAATGATTTATTATACAGAGGATTTTTTTTTGTAAGTAAAAAAGAGGGTAGATCTTATTATATCATAAGAAAAAAGAAACCTTTGTCCTTAGGTTGTCAATTGTTCTGCCAAATTAGCAGAAAGCATAATAGTTGGCAGCCTTGGATATCCATGTCCAAAAGAGGCGGTCCTCCATCTGCCCTACTCGGAGGAAACTAGGATAGGTGGCGACCTATAGTCTGTACACTAACCATGAACACAGAAATTGAAACTAGACTAAACAGTAACTATTTTGAGCTAATTGAATCCCTAACCAGAGTCTGAACATCTAACCATAACCATAACCAAAAGAAATTACCCATTCGTTCCAAAGGTGGCCTTGTTGGGGTCTTCATCATGTAGTCCATTTCGAGCTGGCAGAGCATAAGCTCGCACACAAGTCGGGAATATTTTCCCTACTGGCGCGTTGGATAAATCCACATACAATATGTCTATCCATTGGCTCATGAGTGTGCCATGGTAGACCTGGTCTACCATCTGGCTTCTCAGGTCAAACACCAAGTCTAATTGTTCCAGGTGGAAGAAGGGAGGTGGGACACACCACTATTCTAGTGAAATCGATATGGGAGGTGGCGCAAGGACCTCACCACCCTCCTTCAATCTTCCACCCTCCGTAGCCTCACTTGTTGCAGCCTGCATTCCAGCCTCTGCTCCATCCTGTTTCTCCACTATCACGCTCTATCCATGTGCTCCTGCTTCCGAGGGTCCTCTTTTCACTCAGTGGCTCTGTAAGGATCGTAGCCAGCTGAAAGTGTGGCATCCTGAGAGGCCATATGGAGAACATTATAAAGAGGTTATTAATTCCATGTGATTTACTTAATAAATATAAGACACGACTTATTGTTGATTTTTGGACAACATCAGGAAGACATTCTCTTAGAATAATAATTAATAATATGATTATTGATTATTAAATATCATATATAATAAAGTAAATGATAATAATAAATAGTTATTGATTATTCAAGGGCACTTTAATAATATATCGTTTATATCTCATATGAAGAAAAACAATATGGTATCAGAGTGGGACTGGGATTTACTCCCTCACAAGAGGGCCTAGGAAAACGAGAGAGATAACGACATAGTATCATATATAAATTTTCTTTGAATATCATTGGGAATCTATTGGAAAGCATTGGGATGAATTTTACGAGAGAGAAAAAGAGAAAAACAATCACAATGACCTGATCGAGTGAATGTTGCACACTTACTTTATGAGGTGTCTAAGGAAATTGATCACATTGTTGAAGGGTTTCTCGGTGTTATGTTAGCACAACACAACCCTCTAGGATCCCTCAACCAAAATAACACACCTCATGTCCAAGCAATAGGAGCATTGAATACAAATTAAGCTCAATTCCTTTCTTTGTGATTTCCTAAGAGACATAGACAAAAATGTGCAAAGAATTTTTTTTTGACACGATCAATTGGTCGAGTGGGCTCTGCACCCAGGAAAATGGTGAGATGTTTTAGTGGATTACGATTATCATTGATGACAATGATGTAGCCGCCTTTAATATGTATCTAATCGGTGGGTTGGTTCTCTTCAAGTAGGAATCTGGAAGAGACATTGAACAAAGGTATTTACATGAATGGAATGAAGGTTGCCACTGTTGTTATTTTGATAGTCATTGATTTAATTGGAATCCAATATCTTTGAAAACAAAATGACGAAAACATTCTTCACAACTCTGTTGATGGACAACCCCTCAACCCTGATTTTGATGGATTCAAGCACCCAATAAGACTGTGAAACCATCAAGAACAAACTATTGATAGTGGAAGTTTGAAAACAACATGTCCATCATTTCGATTTAAGTCTCGGGCTTTGTCCTATACCCTCGGCGATTCATTACACGAAATGCCCAATTCTCTTATGAAACCACTTATTCCTTCATTCAATTCGCGCGTGGGTTTTGTTTCTTTGGTTCTTGACCTGAAGTTTTACACATTTGTTATTACATAAGCATAGTTTAATCCCATTTTGTCTTGCTAGAGACATGATTTTGCGGGATAGATTCTGAGAAAACCGTGACGAATTAGACAAAACCCTTGAAAACCTAAAATGAAAATGGGCTCTTTTACCTTTATTGTTGGTCGTTTCCCCAGAAACTAGATTGTTTCAAATATATGCCTTGACGTTTGGAGGTAAATTTCTCATAATTCATGTTTCGGTTAAGATAAGCATTTTGTTTTATTTTATATTTACAGACATTCCTACACTGCTGGGTAAAACTCTCATAGAGAAACATTCCTTCACATGCCATACCCTTTGAAGGAAAACCCTCGTCATGAGGCAATACTCAACCATTTTTACCTGGGCAACAAGATGTTAGTTCTGAGATTTCAAAAATTTCTATGCATGAATCAATTTGTCTGCCCCAATCTTAACATAAAATCCCCAGTGGAAACCCTTCCAAATAGCCAACAATTCGACTATGTGGATAACCTTCCACCATGCCTGAGACGTAATAAGCTTTTCTAGGTATTAAATTTGGTAAAAAACCCACAGACAACAGTGGTATCATAACGACACACGACCATGGATATCCTCAAAAAACTGTTTCAGATCCACAACGTGAGGTTTGTTTGTTTTGGATCGACAAATATTACACAAATATACCTTCTCTTCAATTGCAGATCAAAACCCTTTCCACTCAGATCGACTCATTAAAGAGTGAAAATTACAGTCTAAGCTTCAGTGTTTAAAGGCAAGGGAAGTGCTTGAAAAGGACTGGAAACGTAATAATTAAGAATTTTGAGAGTGTTACAACATTAGTTAACTCTGAAATCTTGTGAGTCAAATTTAGCATGTAGCCTTGAGGTAAAGATTTGTTTGATTTTCTTAGTTGTATTTTTATTTTATTTTTTCTATTACTATATATTTAATTAGATCTTTGTTGTTTAAAATAAACTAGCTTCAGTTGATTCTATAGCCATTTTATCTTCATTCGAATTTGTGGAAATTATTGGTTATAATAATATCTAAACTCCTTTATTTTTGTTTTTTCTCACAGGATATCAAGTAACTAGTGGTGATCTGATGCTATGGACTATTTCTGAGCTTACTAGCCATTTCTTTGGCCCATCTTTTGTAAACATAAATAAGTTTTTTTTTAGTTTTGACAGATACAGTGTGATATGGAGTGGTTATATTGCCCTCTATTTTGTAATTAGCAAATCATTTTTGAGATTTAATCTTATCCCACAAGATAGGATGTTTAGCTTCTCTAAAATCTTTAAATACTTGTAATTTTTGTAATCAAGACATATTGTCCTGGGGCTGAAGGTGGGCAATTTATTCACAAATTCAGACAAAACATATATTTACATTTCGGCTTTAGCTTTCTGTAAATAGTGTTTTCATTTATGGTTTGTTTATCCTGAGAAATTAATAGTTGTTGATAGCTTTAGTCTTCACAATTTGTTAAGCTATTGGGATAATTTCTTTAAAATATTGTTCACATTTTGATGCTTCAGATAATATACAGAGTGATAATTTATTCAACTCAAATACAAGATTTATCTTTAATTTTCTGTTGAATGTTTAAATGTAAAGTTCTTACGATAAGATTTATCTCACTGTAATTGCTTGTAAATCATAAGATCACAACAACTATTTGTATCATACATTCTGTTACTAAAATTCAATTTCTAGAACATTGTTCCGTATTTATTCGGAACAATTTTAAGGTTCATTGCAGGTTCCCTCTTGGACGAAGTGGCCAGATATTCTCGAATCATGCAGATGTATGGATACATAGCATTAACTCACTAACATGTTAGATTACTTTCTTTTTTTTTGTCGTTACTCATCACTGAAACACGGATATATGTTTTTCCTTTGACTATCCATGTGTTTTTGTTTCATAACATTTGTTCTTATTAGTTTTGATTTATAAAGAAAAAACCAAAAATTGTTTATGTGCTTTCTTTATCCGCTTTTACGAGGCGATCATTTTCACAGAGTTTAGTAAGTTTAGATTAAAACTTGCAKCTTGTAAATAATGTATATGAACGGGAGTTATTTATGTTTTTCTTAAATACACCCATTACATTCACATTAGAGGATATGTAGAGATATATATAGTATTTAGTAATTAGTTATTTATTTCTTTTATTTTATTTTGCTTCTTTTAGGATTCTTAGATTGGCCAATGTAGCCATTAAACCCGTCAGGATGAGTTATACCAAACGTCTTGGGTTACTTAGACAACCTCAGACTGGACTCTTTCTTTCAATTGATGGACGGTCATTTTTGTCCATCAACAGGTAGGCTTTACCACTAAATTACGACACTCCTAAAGCGACAATGATGGTTCTGTGTCGCAACTCAGTGGGATCGATCCTATGGCAAAGTAGAAAAGACAACAAGATGCAGAAAGTGGAGGTTGAATCCTATCTTAAATGCAATGAGCTGGAAAAAATGGCTTTTTACAAAAGGACCTTCAAAACGACCCAAAACTCCAAAAAGTTTCCCAATACCCAAAGAACACTTCTCGTGACAATCCAAAGAAAACTCTCAAACCATACTAAATGATTTTCACTTTAGAAAAAATGACAAAAGGGTCCAAAAATTGACAAAAAGAGGCCAAAAATTCTATAAATAGAAGTTGATAGCTAATTATCACCATTACTAATTGAGAAATGGGCTAAAATCCAAAACTACCCCTTTGTGAAAATAGTTGATTCCAAGAGCTTCAGTGGACGAAACAACCATCTGCTTGGACCAAGTAAGTACTCACTACCCCCTCTTGCACATTAATTATTTCTTTATGCATTTAAGTTCATTTTTTGGGGGGGCATCGACCTTTAAAAGGTCTGCCCTACGTCCACGTGGGTTGTCTTATGACAACCCGAGTGTACACGCGGGTTGTAGTGGGTCAGCTAAAGTGTACACATGGGTTGTAGTGGGTCAACTAAAGTGTACACATGGGTTCTAGTGGGTCAGCTAGTGTGTGCCTTTAAAAAAGGTGTTTTTAAGAATATATGTTCAATAGTGGCTTGGCAAAGAAGGAAAATGAGATGGTCTGATGCCAGTTAAGCATGTCTGGTGCAAGTTAGAGTTATAACAAAAATGCTAGTAGCTATGTGCTACTAGTGGATTTCTACGTAGTCATGAGACTATGGCAATGGTTGTGTACCACTGGATAATAGTTGTGTACTACTATGACATGGAAACAATTGTGTATTATTGGACGACATTGCAGTAGTTGTGTGATACTAGTTGATTTCATCATAGTCATAAAGAATGTGGAAGATTATTTGAGCTACCGATGGAATGGTAGTAGCAGTATGCTACTAGTTGATTGCAGAGTAATTAGTGGATTACTAGATGAAGGAACCAAGACATTGGTTTCACGAGGAAACCTCGATATGTCTTGGGGGAAATTGGTTCCATGAGGGAACCTCAATGTGTCCTAGAGATGTTTGAGGAAGGGATCAAGAGGGAGTACATCATTCCTCACAACCCTCAACCGAATGGGGTTGTAGAGAGGAAGAACATATCTATTGTTGAGACAATCAAGGCGATGATTCATGATCAACATTTACCTATGTTTTTGTGGGAAAAGTCATCCATGACTATATTGTATGTTCAGAACAAAAGTCCTTGAGGAACATGAATCCCGAGGAGGCCTTCACCATAATGAATCATGAATTTGGACACTTCAAGATATTTGGGTGTTCAGTATACATTCATGTACCCAAGGATAAAAGGACCAAGTTAGACCCTTGAGGTAGAAAGGGTACATTTGTGGGTTACAATGAATCTTCAAAGGAATATTGTATCTACATCCCTAGTCAGAGACAGATTGAGTGAGAGATAGGAAGAGATGGTACTTTCTGAGAGAGAAAGATACCTCAGAGATATTTGTGCTATGTCACATCTGTGAGCCACATCATTGATTCTAAACCTTCCTTTTATGAGGAGGCAAACAGTCATCCAATATGGAGAGATGCCAAGATAGAGGAGTATCAATCCATCATGAAAAATGATGTGTGGGATATTGTTCTGAGACCTAAGGGGAAGTTTGTAGTGAATTCCAAATGGATCTACAAGATCAAACACATAGTTTATGGGAGCATCAAGAGGCACAAAATGAGATTTGTTGCTAGAGAATTCTCTTAGGTGGAGGGAATAGATTATGAGGAGATATTTACTCTTGTTGCTCGATACACTTCTATCTGGATGATTATTTCCCCTAAAACATTCATCGGTTGGAGAGTACATCAGATGGATGTAAATATAACCTTTCTCAATGGAGATATTGAGGAAGAAGTATACATAAAAAAAACATATGGTTTTGTGATACATGAGATGGAGTCTCATGTATGTAGGTTGAACAAGGCTTTGTATGGACTCAAGAAACCACCTTGATCTTCGTATGCGAGGATTGATGGAAACCTAATGATTTTTGGGTGTCATTAAAAGTGTTGTCGATCCCAACATGTACTACGATATTGTTAATGGTGAGTCCCTGATTTTGGTCCTGTACGTTGATGATTTATTCCTCAATGATACATAGAGCCTTATTGTTGAATGCAAGTATGCGTTGGCCTCTAAGTTTGATATGAAGGACCTTGGTATGATGAACTACTTCTTGGGACTAGAGGTGTGGCATAGAACTAATGAGATATTCTTGATTTAGGGGAAGTACACAATTGAGATATTCAAGAAGTTTGGGATGCTGAACTTGAATCCCATGGCTACACCAATGGTGACGAATCTGAAGAAACTAAGTTTGTCTTCTTCAGATTCTGACGAAATTGATCCGACTCTATACAGATAGTTGATTAGATAATTGACATATCTCATTAACACCAGACCAATATTTTCTATGTAGTGAGTGCACTTATCCATTTTATGCATCAGCAAAGATAGACACATTGGATTGATGTGAAGCATGTCTTGAGATAACTGTGAGGCACATTTGGACATGGTATGAGATATCCTTCCAGTATTTATATGATATGATAGGAATATATTGACTCTATTTGGGAAGAAATCAGAGTGGACAAAAAGATCACCTTTGGGTGTTGGTTCACTTTGGGATATTCCATGGTTTCCTAGTGTAGTAGGAAACAAAATTTTGTGGCTTTGAGCATATAAGAAGTAGAGTAAATTGCATTAAGTATCTCAGTCCATGAAGCAGTGTGGCTTCTCAAGATCCTTGCATATTTATCCAAACATGTTTTGTATTCCACCATTAGTCGTTATGATAACCAAAGTTGTTTGAAGATCTTAGATAATCCATTTTTTCATGACAAATCGAACCACATTGATATCAAGTACCATTACATCCGAGACATGCTGCAAAGGAAGGAAGTATTGGTGTTTTACCTTCCTACAGTTGAGCAGGTTGTCGATATTATTACCAAACCAAGAAAAAGTTCAAGTACATCCATGACATACTTGGCGTGGCAAAGAATGCCTCCCTCGCTGAGAGGGAGTGTTGATGTTTGCAGCTTCCTGATACATTCTACATATTTTACTCTTCTATGACTGAGTTGAGTTGATATGTGATGACATTTATCTGAGAATGGATAAGTGTGTTTGGGTTTATATCCCAACATCCCTTGTAGAGATCACATGACGACACATCCAATGTGGAAATCACATGAGGACATGTCAAGGGAGTTGACCCTTGACATCACACACTATGGGAATTGACCCTAGTGTTTATAAAGGGTGTATCCTCTAGAAGTCCACATGGGAGTGCCATGTGTGACAAACTTTCTCCAGATCGTACTCCTATGTGAATTGAGTTGAGTTGATCTATGAGGACACTTATTCGAGAAGGGATAAGTGTGACACTTATTTGAGAAGGGATAAGTGTGACACTTATTTGAGAAGGGATAAGTGCATTTGGGCTTATATCCCAACATCCCATGTGTAGAGCACATGAGGACATCTCAAGGGAGTTGACCCTTGACGTCACACACTATGGGGATTTCACCCTAAGTGTTCCTAGAGGGAGTATCCTCTAGAAGTCCAAATGGGAGTGTCATGTGTGACTAACCTTTCTCTACTATGGTGGTTTTGTAGCACCGACGAAGAATGTGTGTCTATGGACAATAGTTGTGTACTACACTGGAAAAATACCTCCCTAGCTAATAGGGAGTTTTGATGTTTCAACATCGGGAAGAACTTCTCCCAGATTGGGCTGTAGACCAAGGGCAATATGATAAATTTATCATAAAGGTGCAGTTGTTGTAAATCGGACCAGACATAGTCCTTCCTTGATGATGACAAGGAATAATATGGACTCGAGATGATTGAAGTGTTCTTTCCATGTGTCAGTTAGCATTAGGATGACATTCACTCACATGTGTGCACATGTGGTGAAATATCCTGGTGTGTTCTTTGTCCTAGTCATGGTTATTTGACAAGGAATGATAAAGACTCAAGATGTTATATGTTATTACATGCAGACCGAGAGTGAGAGTGATCTTAGAGAGAGTTAATTGGCTCAAAAGGGAGAGCCTCATAAGGAGTTTTTCCTTGGTTTAGGTGGGAGAGAGATGTCTCCCAAAACTAACAAACAAGTTTCATAAGTCTAGGGTGAAGTTTTTATACTTCAGATACAAGATTTGCATGATGTAGAATGTCTCCCTCATTGAGAGGGAGTGTTGATGTTTGGAAAACATCGGGAAGACATTCTCTTAGAATAATAATTAATAATATGATTATTTATTATTAAAGATCATATATAATAAATTAAATGATAATAATAAATAGTTATTGATTATTCTAGGGATGCATCCTTTCATGGATGGTCACCATATGTTCCCTATATATGAAACACTCATCATTGTAATAATATATCAATTATATCTCACATAAAGAAAAACAACACCTATGTGTTCATGGGATATTATATAATACATCTAATTTTGTTTTTATCTCCCAAATTATATTGTTAATATCCCTTCTCAATTCATTTTTAGAAATCATCCCTCTATTTTCACCAAATATTATAAATACCATATTGTTTAGAAACTTTTTGCATACCTTTTATTATTTTTGCTCCTAGTGTGTTACTTCCTATATTTAATAGATAACATAAGGTTTGGCATATTTTTTCCTCATATTGGAAATTCAAGGATTATATCTTCTTGATTATTTCAATTAGAAAAGGTGACAATAATCCGATACCTGTATTTTTAAGGTATATAGATTTCCAACACCTCTTACATCCAAAATCAATCATAAAATGAACTAGAAGAGACATATATATTCTCGATGATAAATAAGATACTTTGTACATAATGTAATTATTGTATCTCAAGTACCTTATGAAAATATTAATCTCACTAGATGGGAGACTAGTTTCTAAAAAAGGATTAAATATGTATTGAACTTAATTTAAGATTATTTAGTATAAATAGATTTTGGATTTTCTTAATTTTCATCTATGTTATGTTTCTATGGAGATATTATAGCCTATAAAACCAAAAACAATATAAAGTTACTAAATAACATGTAGTGTTCTCTTTAACTAACTAAATAAGAAGCCCAAACTATATCAATATACATAAAGATAAATAAAGAAGAGAAAATTTCATTTTCGATGACAATGGTTCACTTTGTATTAGATTAAAAATATATATTCTAGCCATACATCATTTTAATACATTCCAAAAATAGGGTTAACATGTGAAAACTATTAATGATTGTTTAAAAAAAATTGAACATGGCCTATCCTTAATGTAAATTGAAATATTTAGCAAATGTGATGGAAAATAAATTGTGTTAAAGAAACATGATTTGATAATAAATTATATAATTGACACAACACTAAATATTAGGCTTGTGAAGGGAATATCTTGACATGTGGACCTCCTGGTTGATGTCCTCATAACTCATGGTCTTGATAAAATTGTCCTCTAAATGTATTTCTACTCTAACAACTTCCAAATTTATCTTGGGATAGGTTAGGCATTTAAATGTTTATCAACAAGGCCATATTTATTGAGATATCTCTAAGAAAATTTATAAATTTAATAAGATGAGAGATAAGTGAAACCATCAAATCCACCTTCAAATATAACTCTGAAAAAATTGTGTACTATATTTTCATAAAACCCTCATCTCTTGCTCAAACATGAAAATCTTTGACAACATTGTTTCAATAGAAAAATGGTCTCTTTCCTAACTCTCCATTGTAAATTTTCATCCCCATTCTTTTGGATATCAATGCTGTTGAAGGTTAGATGACACCACAAAGTGATACACCTCTATTATTTTATGCTTGCATCTCTTCGTAGTATGGAAAAAAATAGATAATTCAAAACATAAGACATATTTTTCCTTTTTATGCATGATTATCTAAAGGACAAGAGGGGGAATCCTACCCAGGGATCATTCATAAACCACCTTATTCATAGTTTCCTAAAACATGACTTGACTCCTACCCAATTTCTGAGATACATCACCAATGCAATCACTAATCAAAAACTATTATGGAAGATGGGAGATAGAAGAAGGGTACAATATTGAACTCATGAAATACCATCTAAAGAAGAGAACACATGTAATACAATGACGATACATTAAACATTATTTACTCAAAACATCAATATTGTGAAATATTGGGTGATGGCACAGAGTAAATGATTTAAATTCCATCCTTGTTGGATCAATATGTCTAGACATATAGGTGAAAACTACATTATGAATAATTAATTAATTGGATAAATTATTAATGTATGAGATTAAGAAAATCCTCCACGCAACCCTCTCTTTTAATATTAATATCCCTTCTACAGTGCCCATGCTAATGTATTTTATGGTATTTTCCTCTTATTATGAACTCAAAGAAATTGATAGAATGTTACAGTTTCAAAATCCCTCACCATTGTTTTTGTTATTTGGATGAAATTAGATAGAGGGAGATTTTGAAGAATGGAATGGTTTCAAAATACTTCACCATTTTTTTTGTTATTTGGATGAAATTAGATAGATGGATATTTTGTTATTTGGATGAAATTAGATAGATGGATATTTTGAGGAATAGAATGGTGGATAAGGAACTTGATTATTACAAGAGATTCACTCTTTATATTTCTTTATTTATCACTTATAGCTTGATCTCTAACACTCCTTAATAAAGCGCTAGATCCTCATAATCATTGTTAGTGGAAACACATAATCCCCATTAAAATAATGAATAATCCCTCCACATGTCACTCCTTAACTAGAGACATTAAATCTCATCTCAATAAATGACTATATTATCTACAATTAAATTAATTTTTTTTCAATCTTAATTTATTAAAATTAATTAATAAACTTGGAAAAAAATATCTCCTTAAATATCAAAAACTTAACTTAACACATACTTACCAAATAGAAAACAGTCATAACCATTATTCATAAAATATGAATTTCTTAAGCTTATACAAATTGTTTATCTTACATATAAATATGAATAAAAAAATTCTTAACTTCCATATAATATTAATAAAATAAGTAAATTAAAATTAAAATTTAGGTAAAAGGAATTTCAATAAGTAAATACATCAAAAAGTTATTAAAAAACAATGAGGAAAAACATGGAAAGAGTTTAAAAAATATTAAAAATTTCTTAAACAAAACATATAATGTTGATAAAAAATTTAACATTTTCCATATAATATTAATAAAATAAGTAAATTAAAATTAAAATTTAGGTAAAAGGATTTTCAATAAGTAAATACATCAAAAAGTTATTAAAAAACAATAAGAAAAAACATGGAAAAAATATAAAAAATATTAAAAATTTCTTAAACAAAACATATAATTTTGATAAAAAAATTAACATGCATATAAAACAAATAACCAATCATATTTAATCTCAAAGTAAACATATATGTGAAATTCTAATATATTAATATAATTTTTTTTTTATATATTTACATAAAGTAAGACTTTTTTTCATTCACAACATTAAAATTCATAGTCCATCATCATGTACCCAAGCCTAGTATTTTTTTTTCCTTGGTAAATCCAAGTATGGCCTTTATTACCATGTAATTATATTTTAAAGTTTAATAGGATCCAAGCTATTCCCCTTCCCCATTGTATGCAATTTCAAAAGAAATATATAAACTAGCATACCCTCTAAGTCCGAGAAAGGGACTTGGGGTATTTACGATTATTGGATTGCTTTATGAATAATTAGTATAGAATTCCTTTAGTATTACCCTCTAAGTCCGAGAAAGGGACTTGGGGTATTTACGATTATTGGATTGCTTTATGAATAATTAGTATAGAATTCCTTTAGTATTTTTTTTTTCCTTGGTAAATCCAAGTAAGGCCCTTATTACCATGTAATTATATTTTAAAGTTTAATAGGATCCAAGCTATTCCCCTTCCCCATTGTATGCAATTTCAAAAGAAATATATAAACTAGCATACCCTCTAAGTCTTGGAAAGGGACTTGGGTATTTACCATTATTAGATTGCTTTATGAATAATTAGTATAGAATTCCTTTAGTAACTTTCATATGTTTGTTATTCATCTATATAAACATGATACTCACATATCTAATTCTAATAAAAAAGAGTTAGAGGTGAGATAATTTTAAGTGATGTATGGTGAGATGGCATGGTGGAGGAAAACATAAGATACTTATTCATTGTAAAAGAAACTCATTGTAAAGAGATTCAATGATTCTAATGTAGATAACTAAAGGTTCCAATAAAATTCTTGATTTCCACTAACGGAAATGAGAAATGTGGCTAGAGTACACAAGTTTTTCTATGATGCAGGAGCATCTCGATCATCCTGGGGTGACATGACGAAGATAGTTATGGGAATGTGAAAAAGTTGTGAAAAGAGTGATTGGTTGCTACAGGATGTGAATGGATACATTGCAATGAATGCCAACATTGCAACAGATCGAAATCGTGTTGTAGAGTTGTAGCAGTGGGGAATCTATGACTTCTTCTACAGAATGGAAAAGTGTGTGGATAGTTATGCTCTAGAGGGAAAGTTGTTACAAAAGTAGTGGTCAATGTGTTTCTAGGATGAATCTTAGAGGAGATGCAACAAGAGAACAATAGTTGTGGAAAGGGTGTGACAAGCCTTGGGAAATTGAAGAAAACAGTTCTAGAGAAATAAAACAGAGCATGGAAAAGATTAAAAGAGGAGCTTGCATAAATGACAAGAGGAGAGATTATACGATATAATGGGTGAAAGGTGGTTGAGGTTGCCATGGAATCTGTCCTGGAAAGCCAACGAATATTGTAAGCTCATATTTGGTCAATGAGTCATTGTATTGTAACCCTATAATGAATAAAAGACTTGACGATTTATAGATTTAACCTTTTTGTGTGTATATGGGAATGGAATCTTGTATGATGTTATATTTGTGTTTTTTTTTCATGTTTTATGAATTTACATTTTCTTTCCTGGATAAATATATACATGTGAGTGATCCCTATACTAGTTGAGAACAAACCGATGATGATATTTCTTTGCAGGTCCCACAATTATGTGGAAGGCCATGTTGGAAATTGGGATCTTCCACATCTGGGCATGGGTGTTAGAGAGACTGTATAGTGGATTTATGGATTTTTGTATATGAGAAGATTATGTAGTGTAATATGCTATGAAAGGAGAATGTGATCGCATGATTGTAACAATGTTGCGGTTGTAGAAAAAGAACGTAGTAGAAGAAGATGCATTGCAGCATACGCAAGTTGCAATAGAAGGCACATTACAGTAGCAGGCGAGTTTAAGCAAGTGAATATGCATCCGACTAGTTAGTAGATACTAGTGATTATATAACATCTATTTTATAGTGCTATAGGGACGCAACACAGATATGTGATAGATGAGGTACAATCCCAAGGGTTATGGCATGATTAGATAAAAAGGAAAGAAAATGTAGCAATGAGAAAGAAGCATTATGATGGTTGTGATTCTAGTTATTCAAAAATGAAGAAATGTTCTGGTGCATACATACTCTGATGGTAGGGGGAAGATGGTGGCCCAATGCATCATTGTACATAAATATAATCTCATGAGGAGTGTTGGATTAGGAGGAAATTGAGGATCATCACTATATTTTTGGATAGTTTATTGGGTCATCTATAAAAATTCAATTCGGGAATAAAAATCATTGGTTCAGATGAGATCAGTAGTTTGCATTCCATGAGAGGATCATCATAACAACAATTTCTAGCAAGGATGATGATCGTGCACTACATAATGCTTAGGTGTATTCTAACTCATGCCTATGTGTGGACCAAAATATGTTTTCTCTATGAGTGATGTGAATTCAAGAGATATTTTATTGCATATTTATCCATAGACCATTCCATCATAT
>SNQJ01S0086577.1:7523-17580 GCA_010110895.2 Picea sitchensis | reverse complement strand
GGGTTTCATCTTGTGAAATTATTGGGACTGAAAGTGTTGCATCTCCATGGGAAACGATACATTTTCACTAGGGGAAAAAGAGGTGGTTTCATGTGCACATCATGAAGGTCCTTAAAACTTCGTTGGGAAGCTTGTAAAGCCTAAAAAATGTGAGCTTGTTTACGAGGCAAGTTTTCCAAAAAGGACGAGGCATAGGCTTTCTCTTTTTGTTTTCGGGGAGTACCAGAAGGTTGGAGCTATAAAGGTGACTCATAAGGGGTAGCATCTTGATACCCAAAGCAAGCTTCGAAAGGGGACAAGCTTGTAGAAACATGAAATTCCCTATTATAACTATGTTGGACAATGTGGAGGGAGGCATTCCACTATTTAGATTTGGTAAAATCAATGCTGAGGGCATGGACCAGGCTACAGTTAACAAATTCAGTTTGTCCATCCATTTGCGGATGGAAATAAGTTGAGTATTTTAGGTGACACCCCAAGAGAGACCATATATTTTTCTAAAATGTACTGAGGAAATGGGCATCACGATTAGAGATAATGCTAGAGGGGAGAATAAAATGAGTCCACACATGAGTGAAAAAGAGATCCACAGTTTGAGAAACAGTAGTAGTATTAGTTCAAGGGACAAAAATGGTCATTTTGGAGAAGCAACACACAATCACCCAAATGGCATCATGATGAAAAAAGGTCATAAGAAGACCGGTGATGAAGTCCATAGAGATATAATCCCACGGATGGGATGCAATAGGTAAGGGTTGATACAGGCCATACTTGTGGTTAGTCGACTTATATTGACTGCAGAGGGTACAATATCAGATACATTGCTCAACTTGGTAGTGTAAAGTAAGACAAAATAAGTGACTTTGGATATGGTGAGTATTTTTCAATGTGTCGAAGTTCCCACCATACTAGGAGGAGAGGGATTCACGAGTGAGAAAAAGGTGGCCATCAGTAGTAGGAACACATAGCTTTTCAAGCTTATACAACCAACCATCCTGAATTTGGTAATCTAGGAAAGGGGTTTGGTTAATGAAAGTAGGTTGTTGCAAGACAATCCATATGGTACTAAGGAAAGGGAAAGAGGAATATAGAGGCTCACAATATTCATAAGAAACACAACAGACATACAAGATTTGAAGTATTTGAGGAGGAGGGCATCTAAGGAGAGCATACATGTGATTGGTGGCCCATTTATTATATTTTATGACCAAGTGGAACTATTGTAGATAAGGATCCTACTTCAAGTGACATTTTTTCTGGGAGATTAGACTAATAATTAATAATAATCAAAGGATGATGATTAGTGTTCACATTGTGTGTGGTTTTTAAAACCCTAGGTTTGATTTAGCTATGAACAACAAAACCGACTAGACACTGACCATCTCAGAATCACCCACTTGCGCAGATGAAGTCTCACCCGAGGTATCTATTGGGACTACAAGAACCAAGTTTTTGTTGTAGTGAGAGAATGAGAGGTGACCATTCTATGTGTTCTTCCTTCTTAGTTATATGCACATAATTTTGTCCTTATTATTTATTAACTACTTAGTGATGTCAGATTCCTACTATCCTTAGATTCAATTTTACCACATAACGGGTTACTATAACAATCATGATTCTTGAGCAATGATTATGCATAACATATATATATAATCTAATAATCATAAAATAGAATACATTAGAAATCATATAGAAGACAAGTAATACAAGATTTAACGTGGTTCACCCAACTTTGGTCTACATCCACAATGATTGGCTTCTTTATTATGCGCTTGTCAATTGGTGGTGGATTGCGCATTGTGCTTACAAAGACATGTCATGGTTATATTTATTCTCTCCTATCCTAGCCTCTCTACAGTGAAAACATCTCTCTTTTCATAATCTCTTACATTTAGACATCGATTCTCTCCCTTCTCATCGTACCATATCAACCTTGTGATAGACAAGAACTCTTGGCTATTTGGAAAATACTCCACAATACTACCTGAGAATAACCACATGGAGGAAAGCATGTTCTCCCAATCCATTACATATTTATATATACAACATAGGTCTTAAAACCCTACTTGGTTCCTCCCAAAACCCTATTACTAGGAATGACTACTCTAGTTAACTGGTTGTTCGTCTTCTTTCTCTTTCTTTTCTATCTACATGCCTCTTTTTCACTTTGACTGCTTGTTATTCCTAATTTTTCATGTCCTTCGATATGTATCATGTCGATTTTTCATCCTTCCTTTTCACTCACTTTCTTCTCATGCTTTTTTCTCTTATTTATTCATCTCTCTCCTTTATTCTCTATGTTATTCCTTCTTATTGCTCGTTGTACTTCTGGGTGCACCTCTGTTGCTGACTTTCTTATTGGATGTGCCTCAATTGTGCACTCCATAATATTAATTCCTCTCATATGCACCTTTTTTGTGCACTTCTGTTGAGATCAATTATCTCTTCCGAAATTTCCCTCCACTTTTCTATTTTCCTTCTTTTCTCCCTTTCTTTTTCCTCTTCTATACTTACCCGTTTTCCCCTTTTCCTTTTTTCCCTTTCTAGTTCTATACTTAGTCATTTTTTCAAAACGACGTGTTCCCGAGTTGGAGGAATTTCATATCCTCATCTCCATCCACACCCTCACATCACGAGTCCGACTGACTGTCTCGCTATCCTATACTTAGCCAATTTTGCAATCACGGGTTCTGGGGTTCAGTGGGTCGAACTCTCATACCCCATGTTTTGTGATCTAAATTTTGCATCCAAATGATCCACGATATACATTTTTACCATTGGACCCCCCAAAAATCCTAAGTATCTCATATATCCTTTGTCAACTCTGACCGACCGCGTTACAAAACTTAGTCATTTTTTGACCTTCTGCAGTCACGGGTTCCCGGGTTCACAATATCCTCAAATCCTATTTCGATCTCATCACCTTTGTTTGTTTCCAAATACACATTTAGTATGATTTAATGCTAAAACTGCATCATGCAGGTTCTGTAAATATTTCCATTAATAAGATAAGGGCTCGAGGAGATCTCCTATTAAAACACATTAAAACATGATTTGCAGAGGATTATATTATCCCTCTCAAGCGTTCATTTTAAAAATTATCTGGAGAAAAGGAACATTTCCATCAACTTATGGAAGTAACTCGAAAAAATTTATGTGGATATACATTGAACATTTTCTGGTGTGAGGACTAGAACGTTTAGTGGTATAGAGCATATTCTTACTACTAATCCACTTCTGCCCAAAAGGAAGTAATATGGACGTCTGGAATCGCTCATGCAGGTCGCATCCCAAAGGTTTTTGTTTGTAAGGATTTGGTCGCCTGGTGTGTCATGAGATATATTACAAGCTAGAGGATCATTCAATTGCGGGATCATTACCATGTTTGTTTGTTTCCTTAGTTATTTTGTAAGATGTTGAAACTTCCTGAGCCAACGCTTACCCAACAACCATCCCTAAGAACATCATGAGATTGCAGGTTGGCTCATTTAAAAATAATTTCTGGGAAATTGCTTAGCTTTTCACGAGGGTAATAGGACAAGAAATTACAACCAACATTTCGTGCATTATTATTTACATTTTATACTTTACTGCCAAGGAACAAGCCATATTCGATTGGGGTAAGATCATTTCCATTGGAATCTCTTCCCAATTGTCACGATAAAAGAAGTATAAAAAATTATTTATGTCCTCTTATTTGGTTTTAGCGATAGCACATTGTTGTCAGTTTCCGAGATTATCTGTGTGTAATAAGGTAAAATGTGAATTCAATCCAGTAACCTTATGGTATCAAACATTATGGAGGAACAAGGCCTCCCATCAATTTTATGAAGTTTTTAATGACTTTGCCTCATTTTTTAATGGTTTGTTGTTTGGAAAGGACACACCCTAGATGTCTGACCAGGAAAGTAAGTTCTTGGATAGGAAGGGGACACTGGAAAAAATGGATAATTACAATGTCATAAGGATTTTCAGTTCCAAGGAAAATCCTTCCTTCCTTCCATACCACATAACTGAAAAAATGTTATTTACTGAAGTAGCAAGGAAGTACAACTATTGGTTGCATTGTTTCCATGAAAAGAGAAAAAGTAAATTCATACATCTACCTTGGAAATTTGGTGACTTCATATTCAGAAATATGAACAAGATTGATTAATTTTAATGCGACTTCCACATCCTAAATCTAAGATATGATGAAAGGATAAAAGGATTCAACCTTAGAAGAATTTTTGTAGAACATATACTGGCCATTAGCTTTAACAATTCTTTTACTAATATTGTTTTGAATGTAGACAGAGCTAATGACTTGGGAACTCCTGCTCATGACACTGGTGACCTGGAAACAATACTCAACATCAATGAGTCCTACAAACATAAAGGAAAAGGTCACGGTGAGAAGAGTTCCCAATCCCCAATTGTCACTCCAAAAAGTACAACATCTTGGAGCAGTGCTCCAACTTCCAACCCAATTAAGAAAGCGACCGACATGGCTTCATGCAGAGGAGGAGATAAGAACCCTCCTTCAAGAAAAATTGAAATCTCCCATAAACATCCCTTGAGGAAGAAAAGAAAAAATATTTTGGTAGAAGAGGAAGAAACACGAGTCGAAACTAACATCCACGACTTCTCCCTTGAATATATGGAACTCGATATTGATATCGAAAAAGTGTTCCCGAACACTAATCAACCAGGGGACACATCTCACCAAAATAAACTAATGGAAATAATTGAGAGCGAGACCTTTGATGAAGAAGATTCTTTTGTATTTCAGAGCGTTTTTTTTTACAGTGAGTCTAAAAATTTAATTATTGAGAAAAAATATGTAAAGATTAAAAAGGGGAAATATCGTTCAGAGGTTAACCTACAGAACATGCTGCCTTCCCAAATTTCCCAAATTCATAGAGCAACTGGAGATTATGTTGATGATTCTATTGGAGGCCTCGAAGCAGAGAACACCAAGTTAAAGGTAAGAGTCAAAGAATTGGAAGAAGCTTTAATTCATGTTCCAGTACTTGCTAGTCCTTTCGCAATAATTGGGCATACCACACCTGCAGCTAAACTTAAAGGATCTTCAAACCTACTCATATCAGCCAGGGGCTATGTGGAGAATAAAATTAAGAAAAGAATGGAACTAATTACAGAGGCTTGGGATATTTAAAAGAACATGGTCTCTTTTGGAATGATGGTAGATGCCTTCCATGAATATTTATAGGCATATTTGAAAAATGAAGAAGGTTTTTACCTTGACGCGGTTGTACCCTTCGGTTTTAAAGTTATCAATATTATAGAGTTGAGAAGAAGAGAGGAGGATATGCCTTCTTTGAACTGGATAAAACAATTGAACACATGTTGGAAGGAAAAGGTTAAAAACTTAAATATCATTGTCGAAGCATGTGACCAAGTTGTATTGAAGAAGGAAGAATTATTTGAAAGGCTCACTTAGATAGACCTAGTCGGGAGCACCAATGAGGTCCAAGACCCCAAATTGATTCTCAACTCATTTTTTCTAACTAAGAAATCCTTTGACAAACAAGTTGATATCTTTAAAGGGTTATCATTTGAAAAGTTCTATGGAATTCTTGATTATAATGAAGATGACGTAGAAAACTGGCTAGTGGATTATTCAGTAAAAAATTAAGATATTGAAGAATCTTTGCGTAATATTTCCATTCATCTAAGGGACTTGGAGGGAGATATTTTCAATATAAAAATATGGCATGAAATCAATGTGGCACCAATGAGAAGCTACATCGAAGTGTGGTTTATAATAGCTATCGACAAACTGACCGATGAAGGGAAACGGGAAGTTAATACGATTCCTATAACCGTGAATGAAAGAATTAAAAGGGCATCGACAAGCAAGTGACAAGAGAGATATACCATCATAGTAATTTCATATTGATCACATCCTTCTTTATTTATCAATTCCTTCATCCAGTTACGCCACCTCTTTAAATAGAAAGGTTTAACCGAAGGCTGATAATTTCCCTTTTCTTCTTACTAGATCTTGTTGTCTTCTGCCACCCACTTTATTCCTTCTACAAAATTCATTCTTATATATATTTGCTTTATGGTCCGCGGGAGCCCTAATCCTAGTATTTATGACAAACACATTTAAATTTTGGAGAATATGTAATATACTATACATTTTTTAGAAATTTCAAGAGAGCTATTTTGGCAACAATCTTGACTTTACTTTGTAACTGAGTTTTCTGAATATAGAGTATTCAAGGTTGACCTATCAGTATCTTTATTTGAGCTTCCCATGTACCACTGTGTCAAATTTCTCTTATGCATGTGGATCATTTTCTTTTATTTTTATGTGATGAGAAATATTTAGCCCAACTATGATGGATGAGAACAAATTTTGCTTATTTACTTTAAATGTGTGAATGTGTGCGGTTCCTGGTCCATTCTCAAGAAATTTCTTTAAAAACAAATAAAAAAAAATTATGTTTTTGCATCTTTACTTTTTCTTTGATTACTACGATGGACTTTTGTAAAATTCCCACATTCTTAATACCTTGAGTCCAACGAAAATCATAACATAGGAGTACCACTTCTATAAGAACGTAGGGGGATTTGTATCCTCGTGAGGTTTCCATTTCAGTCTTAATAAATTCAAGCGTAAACATTCTGGTGACCATACTAGGGATATGAAATGAAAATTTGGAACCTGGCCCAATGCTTGTGAAAGAATATATGACTTTACCTTAGGGTAATCAACCCCATTTGGAAATTGGATTGAATAATTAATGAATCATTTTACACCAGTTGTACAATATGGTAATAACAATAGCCCAGACTCGAGAATATTTTGAAGATTCCTGGCAGATCTTATTTCAGGAATATGAAAGAGAAATCCTTTGAATAAAGAGGAGAGAAGAATGACATGATCAAAGAAATCAAATGATAGCTATAGAAACACAAGAAGAAGGTCGATATTGAAGCTAGATGAATATAAGGGACTCATTACCAGAAGTAAAAGTAAGAAACTATCTATTCTTAGAAGTGAAAATTATATCCCTGAAGTCTCCCCAGACATGAAAGTGAGAGACGAACAACCCTGAGACGAGCATCATGAGGAGAGACAAGGAGGTGTAAGAGATGTTGCATGAAATCAAGGAATCCTAGGGTTTCAAAATAGAAGGTGGGTAAGAGATTCCCCTCTTAATCTTATAGGTGAGCAACATGAGCTCCTTGTTCTCCCTAAGGGAACCTTAAAGTAATTTTATAGATACAAATAAATCGATGCAAAGATGCATTTGCACTTATTTCTTGATGTTTGTGACTTTCACCAAGTTGAATATGACGATGTCATGGTAAGGTTGTTTCTGCAAACCATATCAAAAAGAGATTATGAATGGTATAAATCCTTTCCCAATATATCCATTAAATAATTTAACAACCTCAAATATATGTTCCTATCTATGTTTTCCCCTCTAATTGATTAACATACCCTCCTCACTGACTTCACCCAGATTGGGTTGAGGAAGAATGAAAGGATACGAGATTTTAGTCTCAGGTTCAATAAGACCTTGAGTAGAATTCTACAAGATAAAAGACCAAATGACCCGATCATTTTCGGTTGTTATAAGAATGCAATTCCCCCGAATGTAAAATATGCCATCATAACATCCCAAATGGATACTTTGGAGGAGGCAATGACTAAAGCCACTGAGATGGAAGAAATTATGATTGAAACAGGTGTTGACCCTAACATCATACTGGGAAGAGTAGAAAGTATATGGGGGGATTAAATATTGATTGTGAAGGAGATTCCAATTCAATAAATAACAAAGAAATAAAACCTCGAGAAGCTCATAATCAAATGGTGGGAGGAGTATTTTTCAAGGGGACCATACTTGATGTAAAGGTTGAACTCATGGCAGCGCAGGAAACTAAGCAAAGAATTGAAATAGCACAAATGAATAGAACCATCAAACAAATGAAGAACGAGATAAACAGACTGAGAAGGGGAGATAATTACATGCCAAACCTAATAATGAAAATCCTCAAGAAAAGGAGAAACCCTCCCCTCAAAAACAGAGTGAGGTTTGAGAATACTAATAACCCACAAGGACCAAGGGTTCCAAGACAACCTACTCCAAACGTGGTTGTTTTGGATGATGTCTATGACGAGCAATTAATTGAGAAATAAAATTATTACTTACCTGATGAAATATTTGAAACTGTGCATATGGACATATTTGAGACATCCATGTATATATTTGGAGAGGGTGACAATGATCCAGACTCCCAAGAAAACGTCACCCGGACAAGAGGGTTTCTAAATATACCAAAGAATAAAGGCGACTTTGACAAGGAAACAATAAATAAAAGGAAAAAGAAAAAACAAATGAAAAAGTGTCTAATGAGAAAGTGACGGATGAAAATGGAACCAAAAGGAAACACCTGACGTCAAGCTCCACTCAAATGACATATAATGTCATGGAGGACCTAAGTAAATTGAGGATAACTTTTCCCTTTACATAAGTGGTGAATATTCCCCAGCAAAGACAAAATATTTTGAATTTATTGGATAATCCATATGAAAGAGCTGAAGTTATTGTTACTAGTCAAAAACAAAGCCAGAGGCCGACAACTGCCAAGCTGAAAGGTAAAATTACGCCCTTCTATATCTCAATTGAAAATCATGAGGTTGTACTACATAGTTTTTTAGTTCACGCTGGTTTGACAAATAATATAATGCCACTTATGGAAATGGAGGCATTGGGCATGATTTGCACTAATCATTATGAAACCAGTGAAAGAATATATTCGATTGATTCTAGAAAAGTGCCAACGTACGGACAAATCAAATATTTTTATTCTAGTATTACAACATCCCCCCATATCATTACAATTTTCAATATTATTGTTGTAGAACTTCCCCCAGCATATGGATTTGTGTTGGGAAGAGACTGGACATCCATGATTGGTGGATATATAATGAACAATGAAAGTTGTATGATGCTAACAGGAAAAGAGGGAGCGATGATTAAGGTACCCCGTGAACCTAGAAAACCCTTCTCTTTCCAGAAGAAGGATAATGAATTTATGGAAGATTATATAGATGACGGGATTTGAAAATATGTTATCCTAGACATGGAGCACAATGAAATCCTAGAGAAATTTCAAGGTGTGGGGAACCAAGATTGTTTGTTTGAAGGCTATTGGAGGATGTCATTCGATGGAGCCTATTATAAATCGAGGAATGAAGTTAGAATTTTTATTTTGAGTCCAAACAAGACTATGCATCCCCATGTTGTAAGACTAGAGTTTTCATACACAAATAACAAGGCAAAATATGAAGCTTTGATCCAAGGGATGATCCTTCCACAAGAAATGAAAATAGAACATCTTGTTGTGACTAGAGACTCAGAGTTGGTCATCAATCAGGTTATCCATAGGTATAAAATAAAAAAGGAAATACTTAAGYTGTATTTCAAAAGAGTTAATGAACTGATGGAATYATTCAGTTCCTTCAAAATTTATTTCATTCCAAGGGAAAATAATCACAAGGAAGATTCACTAGCCTTGATGGCCTCATTATCAAACCCATACAATGTCTAAAGAAAAATGTATTTCCAGGTAGAAATATCTTTTCAACCATCCGCTCCCGATAACGTTGAGTACTTGCAAGTATTTGAGAACAATGAAAAACTGGAATTTTTTTGTGTTAAACGATGATGATGAATAAGACGATAGCTCATATGCCATCCCAAAATATTGTATACAAGATGAAGCTCTTTTTACGAAAGACAATCATGCCAAGAACATCTTTGAAGAAGTTTTAGTTCGAAAAGTGAAAGAAAGGAGAAAAGTCAATATTGGAACAAACAAGTCCCCAAAATATGTCAACTTGGGAGTTGATTTCTCCATTGAAGAGGTTGACCAATATGTTTCCTTATTCAAATAATATATTGATGTTTTTTCTTGGACCTATGATGATTTGAAAGCCTACGATAAAACTATATTCCATCGTATCATTCCTTTGAGGGAAGAAGCGAAACCAGTGAAACAAAAAATAAGGATGATGAATCCCAAGTTGAAA
>SNQJ01S0086575.1:0-33228 GCA_010110895.2 Picea sitchensis | reverse complement strand
ACACTGTGTCTCCGAGGACACACTAAGTGAGTTGGACTTAGCTCACGTTAGCAAGTGTGTATTAGGATGACAACAGGAGGGATCTTGAGTTCCCTAATAGAGAGATATTCTTTTCATGCAATGGAAAGTGACATTGGTGAAGAAACACAATGCCAATCCTCTCAATAAGTGAGTGGAATGGCCCTTGCTATAGTTCTTGAATGAGTCAAAGAGAAAAGAGGATTCTCGAAGAAGAATTGTTGCAACATAACAATACTTTGAAGTTATTATTTTTCTATCACACACATGGCACATATTTATAGTGTCCATTCATGGCAAGATACAATTGGTTCATAGTGTGAACACGGGGCCTTTTAGGGAACTTCCTAGCCCTTGAATAACCTCCAAGCTATATTTCTCTCAGATCCGAGTGTCAAATCATGTTGGGGGTTGGACTAGAAGTAGTTGAGAGGCCGCCAAGATTCATAAATGCATTATTCATGAGAAGTGCATGGATTTTCTCATAGAGAGTCACGCATCTTGCACACAGTGCATGCTTAGGGCAGTGTTATCATGTGCATTCTACACATAGTGCATGCATTTCCTTTGGTGAATTTGCAAACTTTTATTTTTGAACCAAGTTTATATCTTTATGCCTTTTTGATGGATTTTGATGTTGTAGGTGTACTAATTGTTGCTGGAATTGATGTCTTTATTCAACCATTGTGTGCAATGCTATGTGTTAGCACTAGAAGTCACCTCTGGATTGCAGCATAGGTAAGTCCAGTACAGATTAGTTTTATGTCATAGGTTGATTACAAGAGGGTCAAATGGGTGTAGTCTCAAGAAAATATCGTCTTAACTGAGAAAACTAGACTGATATGCATAAGCAGGTGAGGTCTTGGTTTAATTTCAGTCAATAGGTTGTGGTAAAGGTGAGTAGTAGGAAGAATTTGGCGAGAAAATGTGGAGGTATGCCAAAGACATCAGGTTTTCCAGTAACCTAGAAGGAAAAATTAAACACAAGATCTACTTGGATTCAAATCTCAAAGGAACTGGAAGGGATTATAACAACACTATAATAAAAATTTCATCATAACACAATTACAATAATTCAAGTGAATTGATCAATCATGAACTCTTCCAGTATCGGACGGAAACAAGAGGGAGCAAGAAATATGACTTCCATTAAACAAGAAATATTAGATTACAAAGCATAACCAGAGAACCAGAGTGTTCATTAAAACTTTACAAATCGGGAGCTTTTCTCTACCATTGACACTTACAAAATATAAAAACTGAGTATATATACTCAAAGCAACCTTCCCCCTACATAAGCATGCTCTAGTCACTGCATTAAAGTCTTGGGATCTACATCTTGTTCTGTTAGGCTGCACTTGCATTCTTATGCCAGAAGTAAGATCAGATTGATATGGGCTTCACGCAAAAATCCATGACAGGGAACTTTCGGCTGACAATTTGCTCTCCATGGCCAGATTTTCCATGCTTCCCATTTATGTGGTGAAACAAGGTTTTAACCACCTTTCCCATTTTCATTAACTACTTTCATAGGGATCAGGATGAGACCTGACACCCATGAATGTTCCAGGCGAGCTCACGACTCCTTTGAGTCATTTCTGGTGCCTCGAGGCCATGCAGATCCTTCTCGATGACTGACTCGGGCACTTTGATCCTTTGCACAACTCTTTTCCTCACTCTGCATTACCTCAAACCATGAATTTGGTATTTATCCCATATGAGATTTTGGGATTTCACATTTCGAGAGTTTTCACTCCCCCTGATTTCAAATATCCTGATGCTCGAAATCGCAAAAAATTCCCATCTAGATCAACGATAATATTTTCTTTGAATATGATAGCCAGGATCATCTCCTCGAATGGCCTCAGTTGGCTATCGCTTAATGAGATGCCTACCTTCCTTTACAACCCTTCTTTCATATGACCCTGGGCTGTGATCGTGGGCCTAATCTTTCAGGCGTGTCGCGATTTCATGTTTCGCGAGTTCACGTTGTGCTCCATGCTCAAACCACTCGGGTCACAAAATCACGATTCCTCGGATCGGATGACACACGTCCCTCTGAAATGGACGACCCGAATTATTTCGCGACTTTGCATTTCGTGGGTCCTCATGACTTTGCCTTTTGATTGCTCCATCCTGCGAGTTAGCGAAATGTTGATCTCGTGCCACATGTTCTTCCCAGTGCCAATGGCTAGGATTATCCTCGTGGTTTCAGACCTATGGATGACACTAAAATTCATGCAAAGATTTGATCTTGATTTCCCGATGGCCACTGATCCGATCTTCCCGATGGATCTCCGCTGCTGAAAGATGATCTTGCTTGCTCTCTTGATTTGAGTCCATATCAGACCATTCTAAGTGTTGCACTTGGTTCTTATGACAGTGGCCTATGAAGACTACTTGGGTGACTCCCTGAAAATCAGGAAAACAAAAAGGATCAGCGACAGAGGAAAAGAGAGATAAGTGATCAATTTTATGGAAAACATAAAGTCTTATGGCCGATACTTTTCAGGCAATCCAATAAGGAAAAACAGGTCGATTAAATGGATGAAGGCAACATAATAAAACTATAAGCCAAAAATAAGATCCTACAATCGGGTCTGCCAAAGGAGGAAGAATAGGCAAAATTACAGACCCGGGTGGAAACCACAACCCAAAATACTTTAACAAGTTTATGTGCTAACATTGGCTCCATGAGGGATTCCATGCTCCCTGTGAGCTACCAAGAACAAGTAGTTCCAGTGCCTTAGTGTTGGGTTATGGAGTCTCCTATTAAAAACAAAATAAACATAAAATAGGAATGGTATTTACAATGGTAGGATGTCGACTACGGATTTAAACAAAAAAATTCTTCAGGAAGTGCCCATTTATAGGGCCACTAAAAACTAAGTTACCCTCCAAATTATGCAATTTGTAAGTGTTGTTCAGAAACATTTTAGAAATCTTGAAGGGACCTATCCAAATGGCTTCAAATTTACAATGCTTTCCCTTGTCTTATTTAGGTGCATCCCATTTGAGTACTAGATATCCCACCTGGAAGTCCTCTTTTCTGAATTTCTTGTCGAAAGTCTGCTTAAGTCTCTATTGACATCCATGTGCTCTGTCCATGACCTACTCTCTAGTCTGCTAGACTTCTACCAGTTGATGAATTCTTCTGATCATATCGTTAGGCTCTCCTTGGTAGTCCTGAAAGAATTTTTCCATAGGCAGGGCGAGGTGAGAAGGAAAAACAACCTCAGTCCCATATACAAGTTGGAAAGGAGAGATACCCATGGACCTCTTTGTTGTCACTCTATCATCCCATAGAGAAAATTTGAGCTTTGAGTCCCAAGCTTTCTTGTTGTCCTCTAACAATATTTTGACGATCTTTATCAGGATTTTGTTAGAGGACTCTACTAGTCCATTGCCTTGGGGATAGTAGGGGGTAGAGTGAATCAATCCAATTACAATCTGCTCAAAAAACTTGATCAATGGTTCAACCTTGAAGGATGCATCATTATCAGTGACAATTCTTCTCGGAAAACCAAACCTTGCCCTAATATCTTCAAGAAAACCAATGATTACTTTGTGAGAAGCGCTCCTTGTGGGGATAGATTCTATCCACTTGGTGAAATAATCTATTGTAGTTAAAATCTATTTGCGCTAACCACTTGAAGCAAGATGAATTTCCTCAATAAAGTCTAGGCCCCACTGCTGAAAGGGTACTGAAGCTAGTACCGACTTCAATGGCAGAGACTTGGGCTGTTGCTTCCCAGATAATTTATGACATTTGAGATAGGCCCTAATTTTTGCATAGAGATCAATGAATAGAGTAGGCCAGTAGTACCTAGCCCTAAGAATTTTGTAGGCAATGGTTTTCCAGAAGTGATTTCCCCCACATAGGCCACTATGGAAATCCAACATGATCTTTTGGGCCTCTGGTGGGTCTAAACATCTCAGAAGCACCCCTAAAGGGTATTTCCAATACAAGACCTGGTCAATAAGGAAATATCTAATTGCTTTGAGATGTAAGGCTCTTTCCTTACTTCTTCCCATACCATCTGGAGGTCGCAACTCTTGTAGAAAAAATATAATATCTTTGTACCAGGGAATTCTGCTAATAGAGGGTTGTCCCAAGGACCTCTATCAAGTAACTCAACCCGTTGATCTTCTGAACAAGTGTTGATGAGTTTAGCCCCCAAATATTTGTAATTGGATTCAACCAACATATTGGCTAAACCTTGGCCTTTAACCAGTTTGGTGGGTTTTATTTCCAGATCAAATTCAAGGATTTTGGCAATCCACTTGCTCCTTCTTCCATCTATGTCAGGCTGGATGAAAATGTCATTCACAGAAGCTCAAGGGGCATATGAAATGACCCTTGAATGCAGAACATAAACTTTGAAATATTTGAGATCCTTTACCAAGGCATGGACTTGTTTCTCCATGATGTCATATTTAGTCTCTGCATCTCTTAGTGCTCTGCTGAAAAATGAAATAGGCTGCTCCGACCCTTCAACATTTTTCTGCAATAAAACAACTACCACTATATCAAAAGAAGAAACATAAAAAATCATAAAATATTTGGAGTAATCGAGACTGATCAGCATAGGTGCCTCAGTCAATTCCTTTTTGATTTGGTTGAAGGATTATCTGGGCTCAATAGTCCATTTTACTTCATTCCCTTTCCTGTGCATGGCGGTGATATGTTTCACCAATTCAGAAAAATTTGAAACAAACCTTCTCAGAGAATCAATTTTTCCCAGGAAAGACTGAACCTCCTTCTTGGACCTCGGAAGTGACAAGGCTTGAATAGATTCAACCCTTCTTGGATTGATCCTGATTCTCTCGGCTGATACAATGTGTCCCAACAATTTTCCTTGCTACATAGCAAATAAAGACTTCTTTGGATTTAGGGAGATACCAAACCTTCTTCATTTCAAGAAGACCTTTCTTAGATGTTGACAATGTTCTTTATCAGATTTGGAGAAAACTATTATGTCATCCAGATAGATGACCACAAATTTCTTTCTTTCTCCAATGAATGTGATGTCCATGTCTTGCTGGAAGGTAGCTCATGCGTTCATCAATCCAAAGGGAATTTTGGCATACATGAATGTACCCTAGGGAGTGGTGAAGGTTTTCTTTTCTTTGTCTTCGGGTAGAAAAAATATCTTATTGTAGCCAGAAAATCCATAAAACATGGAGATCCTAGAGGCGCCTGTCACCCTCTACAATATGTGTTCCATATTTGGCAAAGGGTAATTGTCCTTATTTGAGATTTTGTTCAGATTCCTGAAATCAACATGGAGTCTGATTTCTCTTCTCTTTTTCCTTACTAGAGCCAAGTTGACCACCCATTTAGAGTATCTCAAAGGGACAATGATCTGAGCATCCAAAAACTTCTTCACCTCTCTCTCCATGATAGGCAATAACATAGGATTTATTTGTCTTAAATTCTACCTAAATGGTTTGGCTTCCTCTTTCAATGGGATTTTATGCTCAATGACACTAGTGTCATATTTTCTGAGGTATTCATAGGTCCAAGCAAACACATGAGAAAATTATTTTAATAGCTCAATATAATCTAGTATATGCTCCCTTGACAGGCTACTTGACAACGTGACGAACTTTGGATCCTCCTCGGTACCAATATTGTATTCAGCTACATCAGCCTCCTCAGTTGGGCCTTTAAACTTTACTGCCACATCATTCCCATCGAACAATATTTCTAATGGAATTATTCCTTTAGGAATGTGGTTTCTAGGTAGCTGAACAATATGGTGATTAGAAATTTTATTCAAAAATGCTTCATGGGGAGGGTCACCTTCAGAATCGTGGTCCTGATCAATGTGTTATGCAAAGAACTCATCAACCGACTCAAGAAATATTTTCAAGATCATCCTTGAACACCTTCCAATACTTGATATTATCAAGTACAGAGGGCCTATATCTAATCTCAACATCATACCTGATCTTAGGTGGAAGTGGGACCCTGAAATGGCTCACTGAGATGACCAAGGAATCAACCATGGCATTCTCTTCTCTTGGAATGAATGAAATGTTGAAAGCCGAGAAAAAACTGTCAATTAAGTCCCATATTTCATTTATATAACTTCTGAGACAACGATGTTTGGCATGATAAACATTTATGATCTGCTGGACAATCAACTCAGCATCCCCAAACACTGATATCTCTTCAATTCTGATGCAGGATCATCTCTCCACATCAGTCGACCAGCCAGCTAGCCACGTCAGCGCGCATGCATCCAAAGGTTGAAGAGAGGCATAGCCTCATTCAAATTTGAAATGAATGTAATTTAATTCTTAGGCTGGTGAGCCATAGAAGTCATGCCTTTGTGCAGGCGTTAGGTAGATAGGCCTTTATTGTAGACTGGCTAAGATCTAGTTCCGATTCTGGACTAGACAACCCATTGAATGTAATTTATTAGAGTAGGTAGACCTGGAGGGAAGCGCTAAGATCCCCTCAGGTAAAAGATATTTTGAGATCTCATTTTTGAGTTAGTAATGGTTGTAGTAGGAGAGAAGAGCCAGAGAGATCTCAGGAACACATTGTAATTACAGGCATTTTGCCATTTTTAATATAAACAACAACAGTTTTTCCTGCATGATCTCTGTGTTATATGGGTGTTTGTGTGTGTTCCTTTTATGATGTGAATGTATGTGTATTGATGCATTCTGCAGGAGTTGTGTTTGATTTCAGGTTGAAGGTCTTTGAGGCTTCACACCAGGAGGGTGTGACAGAACGTTGCGGGTTCTGATAACCGTGCACATAGGATGCACTTCTAAACACTGCGGGTTCAAACAAGGACGTGATGAGGCACAGGAACTGGAATCATCAACTCAGGAAGAATACCTGTGAGGTTGTTGAACACCTCAGGAGGTAAGGCTGTGTGGATGAAACACAGTTGCAGACATAACTTTGTTGTAAGTTCTGTGGAGCTCTGCCAGGTGGGCATTGAACATAAGCATGAGATGCTGGAGGAAGAACTCTGTTGAGAGTTTAAAGGAGGAATAGAATCACTGAGGATTCTGGGAACTCTGCTAGGTGGGCATCGAGCAGGTGCAAAGAGTGCACGAAAGAAGACATAATCATTGAGTGTTCTGTGGAAGAGAAGGAACTCTGCCAGAGGGGCATCGAGTCATCGTGCAGATAGGCACAAGAAAAAAGGAGAGAACTCTTTGAGTTCTGGAGCTGAAAGAAGAGTCCACTGAGGGAACTTTGCTGGGTTACTGAACACCCAGAAAGACTCAACAACTTAGTTTCTTGAGCAGTAGGACTGCCAGGGAGGCGTCAATTTCTCCATCTGAGGGAGGAGAAGGACAAAATCACTCAAGGGATCTGAGTGTTCAAAGAAGCTCAGGAGGGACAGCACTAGCGTGTGCACAAGGAGACTCTGCAAGGAGTGCAGGAGTCAAATAATCCTTCGAGAGTCCGGAAGGAGAAGAAATCTCAGGAAGGGAAGCGTTCTCATACGTGCAGCGAGACTCAAAGTCGAGGAGTTCGCAGGAGGAGTTGGCGTTTTCATACGCACAACGAGGATCAATTTTGAAGAGCTCGCAAAGAAGGGTAGAAAAGGTTGAATCCTTTGGAAGACTTACATTCTTCCAAGTCTGAAAGGAAGGCACGTAGGGAGCTCAGGAGGGAGTGACAGGAGTCGTCGGATCGGGCGGAGAAAGAAGATCTGGGTCGTCGATTTTCACACCCAAGAGGAGCGCGCAGGAGAAATGATCTGAGCCATCAGATCTTAGATCATAGTCCTGACAACCGTTGGATCGATATAAGTTGCACGGGATTTAAACTCTCGTAGGAAGGGGAAGAAATTCTGATAAGAGGAGGAGCCATCGGGATATCGACCATCGGGATATCGACCATCGGGAGATCGAAGTTCCCGAGTCCACAAAAGTCGGGACATCAGATATCTCGAATCAACGAAAGGATCTGAGTTGTCCATCTGAAGAGGGACACATGTCATGTGATCGTCCGTATCGGAGATCCGAGGCACCAGGCATCGGGACATCGACCATTGGAGAATTGGGATTCTCTAGGTCGTAAGAATCAGGACCCCTCAGGTCTCGAAACAGTGATTGAATCGGAACCGTTCATTTGCAGATACACGTGGCGGGGATCCACAGAGAGTCAACATAACCGTCATTGGGAAATCGACATTCTCAAGGTCAAGGGAGCCAGGACATTGGAAGTCCTGAAATCCTGACATAATCGGGACCGTCCACTTGGAGAGGACACGTGGCAATCATCTAGCGCCACCGGAGAAAGCTCGATAGGGAGGCTTCATCGGTAAATCGGGATATCGGGGATCTCGGGAACAAGTGATTTGAGCACTTCGAAATTGTGAAACGTGAAACCCCGATGAGTGGGGGGCAGTTGTCATCACAGCAGAGAAGGAGGACAAAGGCGTAGTGGAGGCCAACTGTCAACAATCCAAAGGAAGTCGGGAATCAGGATATCGGAGATCCCGGGAGCAAGAGTTTTGTGCATTGCAGAATCGTGATACGCGATTTCCCGGTCGTGATGAAGGTGGACCCCAGAGGAGTCGGGGAGGAGGACAAGTGGCATTCCACATCGACTATCGGGATATCGGAGATCCCGGGAGCAAGGAGTTCGTGCATCTCGAACTCGCGAACCCCGTAGCCCTGACGGGATAAGGTTACGATCACGGGAGTTGGCCATATGAGCGGGAATTGAGTCAGGAGGGCTAGCGCGTGAAGGAGTGCATCGGGGATCGGAAGATCGCGGACTCTATGGACATGCGCATTTTGTCATCGTAAGTGTCGAAACTCCGATAGGATTAGCCCCGAAAGGAGGTAAGGCCATGAACACAGAGGCAGTGGTCATATGGTGGAAGCTTAGCCAGGAGGGGTAGCGCATAGGAGCCGAGAGCTCATCGGTGATCAGGGAATCGAGAGGACTGTGACTCTCGACAACAGGAACCCCGAAACCCCGATAGAGAGTTGGGGAATAACCACGGTCAAGTGCTGAAGGCCATGAAGGGAAGCCAAAGGACCTGTGGATCGGGTTTTTGCACAGTGATTCTTGGAGGGAATCTAAAGAGTCGCTTTGGCTCAGCAGAAGGTGGGATTAGAACGATCCTGAGGAGCAGGAGGTCAGGTGAAGAGGCCCTGCAGGGTGATAGGTCAGACCTCTCTGCATCAGGTGGTATCAGAGTAGGATTCTGTTTGTATCTTGTAGACAGAGGAAGCAGAAGAAGACAGGGTTGTTGAGGACTCTGTAAGGACTTGGTTGCAGGTAGGCAGAAGTCCATAGACAGTCAGGGAGACTGTAGGATGAAGCTGGACCCACTCAATATGTGGAGTGACAACAACATATCTATCAGGGAGGCAGATAAACACAACAAGATGGCTACTGAACGCCATAAGCATGATGAACGGAAGAAGCCAGAGCTGATGAGCACAACAGAAATGGATAAAGATCTCACTGATAGAAAGTGAGAGATGGAGGAGCTCGAATTGAAGATGCAGTAGGATAGGAAGCCGATATGGGTGTGCAAGTGGCCCATGCAGAAGCCGAAGGCAAGTTGGCCAGTCAGGCAGTTGATGGTCATGAGACAACACAAGTTGTTGAGAAAGTGGTTGAGGTATGCTGAAAACCTCAACGCCACAGAGGAAAGGATGATTTATCACTATGATCCAGAGACTGGGAGAGGTCTCAATGATTGGGATGATGGAGAGGATGAATTGGGATCGACTGAGGATCTCAAGAACTTCCAGGAAGGCAAAGAAGAAGAAATTACATATTGCCAGGAGGGCAACGAGTTGAGATCAGTTGAGGATTTCAAGGACTGTCAGGAGGACAACCACGGAATTTCACATTGCCAGCTGGGCAATGATGAGAGATTATTGAGGGTTCTCGAAGACTGCTAGGAGGGCAGCGGAAGCATCTTGGACTGCCAGGTGGGCAGAGATGAAAATTTTAGACCATCTAAAGGTCTCATAAAGAGTTCAATTCAGCAAGGAGTGTTGATGAAGATGGGATCGGTTGATCTCATGGTCTGCCAGGGAAGCAGCAGAGACATCCCATATTGCCAGGTGGGCAGGGATGAACAAATGAATCTGGATCAGCAAGTGCAACTGATAGAGGTGAAATATCAGGATGATATTCTGATGATTGGGGGAATTAAAATATTCCTACCATGTGCCCAGGAGGAGGCATAAAGTTGTATTGCAAGTGCAGCAACAACAACAGAACAGTCACAACTGATAATGACTGTTAAGGAGGAATTGGAGCAGATATTTGAGACTGCCCAAGCACAAGCAGAAGCGGAAGAAGAAGATGAGCATTCTGAGGAATGGCTCAACACATTCAGCATTGAAGCTGAAGAGACTGCAACATGGGAGGTTGCATAAATAGAGGAAGAAGAAGCAGACATCATTTGCTTTGTTGATCTATGGAATCAGATAGAAGCCCTGGAAGAAAGGGTGAGAGTGTAGGGAAGGCACATCCAACAGGTGAAGTTGGAAATAGATGAGGAAGGCGTGGGGGATCATGATGATCTGCCCAATGGCCAGAAATTTTTGCAGCTGAGGAGACTGCAACAACAAGGCCAGCCATTGGAGCAGTTGGACCAAGTGATAGAAGATATCAGAAGGCTAATGGTAGGGTCAGCAGAAACTGCCAGTGAGGAGAGGCTGAGCAAAAGAGCAGAAGCAATAGTAGTAGCGCAGCAAAAGCAACAAGAACAACAGGATGGAGCATATGGGAAGCTCCAAAGACTGATTTGGGATCCAAGAGGATTTCCAACAGCTACAAGGGAAGCTCATGAGTAGGGTCTCATGACTTTTGCAGTTGTGGAGTATGATGCAAGAGCATCTCTCCACATCAGTCAACCAGCCAGCCAGCCACGTCAACGCGCATGCATCCAAAGGTTGAAGAGAGGTGCAGCCTCATTCAAATTTGAAATGAATGTAATTTAATGCTTAGGCTGGTGAGCCATAGAAGCTGTGCCTTTGTGAAGGCGTTAGGTAGATAGGACTTTATTGTAGATTGGTTGAGATCTAGTTCTGATTCTGGACTAGACAGCCCATTGAATGTAATTTATTAGAGTAGGTAGACCTGGAGGGAAGCGCTAAGAGCCCCTCAGGTAAAAGAGATTTTGAGATCTCATTTTTGAGTTAGTAATGGTTGTAGTAGGAGAGAAGAGATAGAGAGAGCTCAGGAACACATTGTAATTACAGGCATTTTGCCATTTTTAATATAAACAACAAAAGTTTTTCCTGCATGATCTCTGTGTTATATGGGTGTTTGTGTGTGTTCCTTTTATGTTGTGAATGTATGTGTATTGATGCATTCTGTAGGAGTTGTGTTTGATTTCAGGTTGAAGGTCTTTGAGGCGTCACACCAGGAGGGTGTGACAGAACGCTGCGGGTTCTGATAGCCATGCACAGAGGATGCACTTCTGAACACTGTGGGTTCAGACAAGGACATGATGAGGCATAGGAACTGGAATCATCAACTCAAGAAGAAGCCATGTGAGGTTGATGAACACCTCAGGAGGTAAGGCTGTGTGGCTGAAACACAGTTGCAGACAAAACTTTGTTGTAAGTTCTATGGAGCTCTGCCAGGTGGGCATTGAGCGTAAGCACAAGGTGCTAGAGGAAGAAATCTGCTGAGATTTTGAAGGAGGAACAAAATCACTGAGGATTCTGGGAGCTCTGCCAGGTGGGCATCGAGCAGGTGCAAAGAGTGCACGAAATAAGACAGAACCATTGAGTGTTCTGTGGAAGAGAAGGAACTCTGCCAGAGGGGCATCGAGTCATCGTGCAGATAGGCACAAGAAAAAAGGAGAGAACTCTTTGAGTTCTGGAGCTGAAAGAAGAGTCCATTGAGGGACCTTTGCTGGGTTGTTGAACACCCAGAAAGACTCACCAACTTGGTTTCTTGAGCAACAGGACTGCCAGGGAGGCGTCAATTTCTCCATCTGAGGGAGGAGAAGGACAAAATCCCTCAAGGGATCTGAGTGTTCGAAGAAGCTCAAGAGGGACAGCACTAGCGTGTGCACGAGGAGACTCTGCAAGGAGTGCAGGAGTCAAAGAATCCTTCGAGAGTCCAGAAGGAGAATAAAGCTCAGGAAGGGTAGCGTTTTCATACGCACAGCGAGACTCAAAGTCGAGGAGTTCGTAGGAGGAGTTGGCGTTTTCATACGCGCAGCGAGGATCAATTTCGAAGAGCTCGTAGAGAAGGGTAGAAAAGGTTGAAGCCTTTGGAAGACTTACATTCTTCNCTTCCAAGTCTTAAAGGAAGGCGCGTAGGGAGCTCAGGAGGGAGCAATAGGAGTCGTTGTATCGGGCAAAGAAAGAATATCTGGGTCGTCAATTTTTACGTCCAGGAGGAGCGCGCAGGAGAAATGATTTGAGCCATCAGATCTTATATCATAGTCCCGACAACCATTGGATCGGTAGAAGTTGCACAGCATTTAAAATCTCATAGGAAGGGGAAGAAAATCCGATAAGAGGAGGAGCCATCGGGATATCGACCATCGGGAGATCGGAGTACCCGAGGCCACAAAAGTCGGGACATCAGATATCCTAAATCAACAAAAGGATCTGAGTCGTCCATCTGAAGAGGGACACATGTCACGTGATCTTCCGTATCGGAGATCCGAGGCACCAGGCATCGGGACATCGACCATCGAAGAATCAGGATTCTCGAGGTCGTAAGAATCGGGACCCCTCAGGTCTCGAAACAACGATTGAATCAGAACCGTCTGTTTGCAGATATACGTGGCGAGGATCCGCAGAGATTCGGCATAGCCATCATCAAGAAATCGACATTCTCAAGGTCGAGGGAGCCAAGACATCGGAAGTCCCGAAATCCCAACATAATCGGGATCGTCCACTTGGAGAGGACGCGTGGAAATCATCTAGTGCCACCGGAGAAATATCGATAGGGAGGCTTCATCGGTAAATCGAGATATCAGGGATCCCGGGAACAAGTGATTTGAGCACTTCGAAATTGCAAAATGTGAAACCCCAATGAGTGGGGCCAACTGTCATCACAGCAGAGAAGGAGGACAGAGGCGTAGTGGAGGCCAGCTGTCAACGATCCGAAGGAAGTCGAGAATCGGGATATCGGAGATCCCGGGAGTGAGAGTTTTGTGCATTGCACAATCGTGATATGCAATTTCCCGATCGTGACAAAGGTGGACCCCAGAGGAGTCGGGGAGGAGGACAGGTGGCATTCCACATCGGCTATCGGGATATCGAAGACCCCGGGAGCAAGGAGTTCGTGCATCTTGAACTCGCGAACCCCGTAGCCCCGATGGGATAAGGTTGCGGTCACGGGATTTGGCCATATGAGTGGGATATGAGCCGGGAGGGCCAGCGCATGATGGAGTGCATCAAGGATCGGAAGATCGCGGACTCTATGGACATGCGCATTTTTTCATCGTAAGTGCCGAAACTCTGATAGGAGTAGCCCCGAAAGGAGGTAAGGCCACAAACACAGAGGCAATGGTCATATGGTGGAAGCTTAACCAGGAGGGCTAGCGCATAGGAGCTGAGAGCTCATCTGTGATTGGGGAATCGAGAGGAATGTGACTCTCGACAACAGGAACCCCGAAACCCCGATAGAGAGTCGAGGAATAACCATGGTCAAGTGTTGAAGGCTGTGAAGGGAAGTCAAAGGACCTATGGATCAGGTTTTTGCATAGTGATTCCTGGAGGGAATCTAAAGAGCGACTTCAGCTCAGCAGAAGGTGGGATTAGAACGATCTTGAGGAGCAAGAGGTCAAGTGAAGAGGCCCTGTGGGGTGATAGGTCAGACCTCTCTATATCAAATTCCCATGTCCTTTGCAGCGCTCAAACCCAAAACAAGAGCCTCATACTCTGCCACATTGTTGGTAGCTTCAAATTCTAGTTTATAAGACAAAGGTATGGCTTCTTGACAAGGTGACACAAAAACCACTCCAACACTAGCACCTTCCCTAGAAGAGGCTCCGTCGAAGAACATCTTCCACACATAAGTAGTTGGAGGAGGTATTTCATGAAAAGAAATGTGTTGCTTTCTAATTTCAAGAGGATCTTCAGGAGTATCAATGAGCTGTAACACACTAGATCTCAAATCAGTGTCAAGTGCAAATATATGATGATTGGTGGGGTCTACTTCATCACTAATAATGTAGGCAACTGAGCTTTTCTGTACATCTCCTATTCTCCCCTTTGAACACTGGAATGGTAGCATATGTGAGGTCCATCTGCAAGGTTACCCCAAGTCCTTTTATCTAAGATCTTGAAAAGAGCATGCCAAATTTTAGAGGAACATCAACCACCATGATATCCATGACCACACTCTTCATCGACAGTTGAAACAAGGTCATGACCAAATCCTTGATGGCCCCAATACATTTCACTCTCCTTGAATCAAAAGAATACAAATCATGATAAGCCTTTGTGATTTCTAACCCAAGTTCTTCCATGACAGTTTTTGGCATAAGATTATGAGATGCCCCAGAATCCATCAAATAGTTATGCAACACTTTATCATGTATGTTTAGTGATGTATAGAAGGGAGGGGATTCATCATCTCTATCTTCTTCCATAGGACCTAGAATGACTGCTGGATTTTCATCTTGAAGATTTACTGAGTCTGTGGAATGGCAAGAGGGCTCCAACCACAACAACTTAGAGAGGGATTTTTTGAAATCTTCGTGCTTGACTAGCTCTGAAAGGGGCACATGAATTCTGATCTTTTGAATTTCATGTTCAAAGATGAAAGAATAAAGGGGCTTCAGAACTTTTCTCACTTCTGGGACATGATCTTTGGGTATCGATGAGGGGTTCTGAGCTTTCTTTTCTTTGCTGCTATTTGCTACATCTTTAGCAGGCTTCTCTTCTCTGGAAGGATGATTAGGGAAATCGAACTTCCCTTCTTTCTTCTTAGACCTGATATTGTATTTATTGGGACTACTATTGGCCTTCTCACCCCTACTTAGCTCATTTATTTGACTGTTCATGAGGGATTCCTCGTATGTAGATTGAGTCAAATGGGGAAATGGGGAGGTGTCTCCAAGAAAATGGATCTCAGGATCAAGATCTTCTTCCTCCCTCCCTTCATCGACAACTATGTTATTTTGGAGAGGTGTTTGTATTTTTTGATCATCCCTCTCTCTGTTTCTGGGCTCTCTCAGGAGTATTTGAGGGGCATTGTTTGGTCTTCTGAAACTGCATCTGTTATCAACATTTTGGACATTCTTATAAATTTTCTTCCCGTCGAATTTTATCTTCTCCATTTCTACAGACATAGACTTCACCATCTTGGTCATATCATCTACTTGAGGGTGAGATGCAAAAGAACCAGAGGTTTAGGCCTCAACTCTCCCTCTCCCTCTGTCTCTGGCATCCTTATTTCTAAGTATGTCAACTGCCAATACATTGGATTCTACTTCAAGGGATGCATATTTCATATGAGACAAAGAAGTAGACTATTGGCCCTTGGTTATGGAAGAAAGAAAATATTACAAAAGAAAAGGTGAAACACAAACTGTGCGAAAGGAAGGTTGACTGAGATCAGGTCTAAGTGGTTAAAGAAGAAAAAATATGGAGTGAAATATGAAAGAGAAAGTCGTTGGATGAGGAGATTGAGGATGATAGATCATTAAGGAAGATGGCTCGTGGACAATTTAGCAAGCAAAAAAAGCTACCGGTATATGATTTGGAGAACCTTGCAGGAAGAAAGGAAAGACTGGCTAGTGAAGCCTTGAAAACAAAGGTCAAGTTTACCTAAGGTTTTAGACACCTAGGGTTTTGGTATCTAGGGTTTTAGACACCTATGCTTTGGCATAAGAATGTCGATGATCTATTTTTATGTATAAACAAAGGTCAAGAGGACCTGATATAGGTTTGGGTATGTGATGATGAGTGATTGTTGTTATTACTGAGAGAGAAGTACCATGTGGAGAGAGAAGTCTGTGTTGTAATATCTTCAGCTGGGTGTGAAGATCAACCTTGCAGTTGGGTGCGTGATCCGTCAGGATTTTTCGAAATGACTATGGTTGAGTTTTATTTGCATGCATTTATTAACCATTGGAAAACTTAACGAAAGAGCGAGAAAAGAAATGAATTATACAACCATTAACATATTTTCAGATCTGAAAAACACAATGAAAAACAGCAAACCATAATGCACAGAGGTTGATAACGGAGTTCGGCAACTTTGCCTACGTCTCCGGGCCTTTTTCTCTTGTGGGGGAGGCTTTTTATTTCTGTTCAAAAGCTTATTAGTACATATTTACATTGCCGAATGGTCTCAAGACTGATCTGGTCTTGTTTGCCCAGATCTCTGGAACCATGCACAAAAAACGGCACCTGAATCGGATGTCCCGAGCTCTCAGAAATCGTCCGACAGCATCTCCTCCTCAACGGTCTCCCTGCCTCAAACTAGCTTTGACTTGGCTTGCTTCAACATCTCTGCTCTGAAATTTCTCTCAAAATATGTTCCCTTGGCTTCAAAATGGCCTTGGTTAAATAGTGGGGGAGTTAGTTTTCCATCGCCAACTTCCTCCACGAATTTAGGCCCTAAAAATGCCCAATAACCCTTAAAAAAGGATTAATTACATTAAAAACGCTTAAATAATAACTAAAAAACCAATTTTTAGTTATAATGCCCACTTTATAACCATATTGGGTGCTAGCCCCCTTTCCTGGGCGCAACCCCTCTTGGCAAGGTCATATGGAGTGGCATGTGGCCACGCGCTATAGCGCGGGCCACCCCTTTCGCTAGCACCAGCACCCGAGCATATGGTTTAAGGGCATAGGACTGTGGTTTAAAAAACCTCCACGCCAAACATAAATCCCACGTCCATGGTCATGCCGCAATGGTTACATGGTATAGAATCGGGGTCGGGGCTAAGCCCCGGCCTGACCCCTCCCGCGTTTGACACTAAACATGGTTTTAAATAAAGCCGCGCCATACCGTTAACAAGCAACACTCGTGTGGCATAATGGTCAGAGCCCTGTCGCGAAGTCGTAGCATGGAGGAGGTCCAGGGTTCGAATCCCCCCCGTCCCAAAATATTTTTATATAGCTGTCATTGGCTAAACCCGGGGTGCCACGTGGCAGCCTGTGATTGGGCCACGTGGCACCATAACAACCAATCAAACCTTGACATGTGTCGGCTTCTGATTAGTCCACGTCATCTGCCACGTCAGCTCTACCATACGCCACATCATCTGCCCGGTCAGCCTTCCACATCATCCACCGTACGATGCTGACGTCATCCCATGCCACGTGTCACCCTTCCAGTGGTGACACGTGTCACCTCAGGATTGGTCCAACCGTACGTTGAAAATGCCAAAACTGCCTAACACGTGTCACTGCCTGAGGCTGCCACATGTCCTGTACGGACGCCGCCACGTCACTATACGGAATCGCCACATGTCACTGTACGGACTGACACGTGTCCTATATGGACCGTACGGACAGGTACAATCAGCATTCCAAAATTTTGCCTGTTTGGCTCGGCGGACAGAATGCGATATCTTCTTCATATGGACTCCGTTTGACATAAAAATTATACCACCGGAATCAGGAAGACGAGACGGACGCAATGGTGTTGGTTTCATCGGATTCCGAGCACTTTCATTTTTGAGCATTTTTCATGCCCTGACAGTCTTCTGAATCCGATTTCGGATCAGTGCGTAGGGAAGGGAGATAGAGAAAAGAGAGAAAGAGAGAGATATGCAAGCTAGGATCACAGATACAACTACAATCTTTCATCTAATATATTATAAAGCATAGTTTTGTGGATGTAGCCCTAGGGAGAGGGTGAAACATATATATCCTATTATTGAGTATAATTGGTCTTGTGTTATTTTCTCTATTACTCTGATGATGCATTAGCATGTTAGATATGATATATAACTGTGTGAAGTAGGTTTATGTTTGGAAAGAATAATCTGATCTCCGTGCATGGTTGCCTTGATTCCATTGGAATTTCCTCTAGTTGTAGACACCTGTGTCCTGCAACCCCCTATTTCTACTTCAGGTGAGACTACATCTACTTCACAGGTGTTGCTGAAATGGCCAATATTTAGGGATTGTTGGTGTGATATTAGAGTTGAACCCTGGGTCTAGCCCTGTGTGGCAACAAATGGTTCCGTTGTCGGGACTGTTAGCACATAATCATGTATGGGATATTTTCCTAAAAGAAGCGTCCCCTTGAGAAAAAAGAGAGGTTTGGAAAACCCATTTAATCCAAAGTTTTGAAGGACTAGCACACTATTTTAACGAGCAAGAAAGTTTGGACAATCAATAACTACCCACCTAGATCAGCAGCTGAAGCTTCATTCCAGACTCCCCTCCTCGTTATACCTTTAATGAAGGGGGGGGTCCATAATTGGGCGTGCATCTCTCAACAGTCAAGATTAGGGCACCCAGATCAACGATGCTCAAGTGATTCTGGACCCCCTTTTCCATNCCTGCCATATGTTCCCCACTTGTCCTCTTGATGTGGCCCACTTCCTTTCGCTCCTCCTCATCCTCTGACATCTATCTCGCTCCCTTCAACACCATCCCACCATAAATAATGTGTCCCCCTCTACCATTATATCCCATCACCTGTGATCTTTTTCTTATATCCTCCCACTTTCCATGTGTCTCACCCCTGTTGTCTCCTTGATCACTCCCCTTCCCCTCTCCATGCCTTATCCATTAGACCGTTCAGCCGATCCAGGTGGCACCATGAGAAGACCTCCACGTCCCAAAGGGAAGAGTTGATTAAGGCTGCTCCCGATCCCAAGGAAGTAGTTATTGAAGTTGTTGTAGGTGGTTATACACCGTCTCCGCTATAAATGGAAAGTCCGGCAAAGGATTAAAGGCATGTCGATTCATCCACAGGATTGTCAGGAGTCTGATTGCGTTTGTCATAAGTGCACAATTGCTTAGAGACTGCATATGCAGATTGCCAGTAGACATGCAGACGCAATGTTTTTAATACAATGTCTCATTTTTGCTGTTGTTGTTTTGCTGTGAGTATATGTAGGAAATTTTTCCATTTTTGTAAAGGTCGATGGTTGAGCTAGGCTCTCGATTGTAAATTTTGATGAAGCACTGGTTTCTCTAGTTATGTATTGATACTTGAGACTTCTTGCCTTATGAATGTCATCCTCTTTCCATCTCTTTGTTAACACTGTGTTAGAACAACTTAGATTTGGAAGATCCAGTCGAGTTGCACTGTTATAGGATGATGTAGGTTGGATCACTGTAATAGTTGCATTGTTTCTAATGAGTTCTTGTATTTTCTTAGCACTGAATGATTTGGAATTGGAATATCCAGTCGAATCACCTTTCAGTTCCTTGAAACTCTGAACCAAGAGGATCTTGTATTCTGAGTTTTTCCTCCTCAAGATGCTGAAAGGCCTGATGCCCGAGTCAATCTTTCTCACTCCTCCTACCAAGTCTTCCATCTGCTCATTTCATAATCGACCCACTAACGGAAGTTAGATCAAGACCTCTTCTATTTTTTACATACTAGGCCCAGTTTCGTGAGTTAAAGCAATACCTTCTTGGGTCTCTATCCATTCGACCACCCCATTAAATTTTTTGTGACATAAACTGATGGGCGTTGGGCTCTTCTTCTGCCACAATCCAGGAGTGACTTCTGATGCTAACATTTTGGGTGCCATTGCTAGGGATGAAGTTGAATATCTTCCCCAGGATTGAATGACAACGATTAGCTGATTCTGAAGGTGCATCAGATATCAGAACTATTGATATTGCTATTGTGCACCTGGTGACTCTACTCACGTGACTCTGCTGGGCGACTCCATTGATGTGAACCCACAAGTGAATCCATTGTTTCAGCCGTGGATTTTAGAGGAAAACATACAAGGTCTACTCCTTAGCTGTTGTTAACACCACCTGAAGATGACCCAGAGAAGATTATCAGAAAGGGAAATTCCTCTGGAAGAGGTACTTCTACTGTTAAACCAGGTATTTCTGATGATTTTCATGATTTTATAGAAACTCCAATGCCTTCATCTCATCCTATTTATTTACCTTCTGTTGGAGTTTCCCGTAGCCTAAATTTTGGGAGTGTTCTTGCTGAGTTTTTTTCTCCTCATATTGAATTGGTAGGAGAAACTTGTCACTCCCCTCTCCCTCAAGGTGGTACCCTGGTTCAGACCCAACACCTCTGAATATTTTCATATCCTGGGTTTTACCACCCCTTCTCCTATTACTACTGTTGTTGAAGAAAGAGAAACTGTTGTTCCTTTTATCCTGCAAACTTGTTCTCCAAGTTTTCTGTTGATTCCCTCCCATTCTGTCAGCTCAGTTCCCGTCTTTCCGATTCAAACCTCATCTCCTCCTGGTTCTCCTACACCTATTGTTCCTATGGCAGGTGCTAATCCCCCTCTAAACATAATGGATGCAATAGTGGCTACCAGATATGCCCCCTTAATCCTACCTCAACCTATGAATCCTCTCCCTACTGGAGATTACTTGAAATATATGCCTAAATTCACTGGGGAAGAGGACATAATTGTGGAAGAGAACCTTGCTACCTTCTACAGTTACACGGACAACCTGAACATTGAAAATGAAGATGTCTGGATGAGAGTCTTCGTCCAGAGCCTTGATAGTAAGGTAAGGAAATGGTTTAGGGGATTGTCCTCTGGATCTATTGTCGAGATTGAAGCTCTAGATAATGTGTTCCTGGGGCAGTGGGGAGATAAAAAATATTCCATGTATTACATGACAGAGTTTGGGTCCTTGAAGAAAAAGGAAGGAGAGTATGTCTCTAACTTCTCCAAAATATTCAATAAGATGTATTATAAGATCCCTGCTGAGATAAAACCCATAGAAGCCTCTGCTAAAATATCTTATGCTAATGCATTCGACCCCGACTTCTACCTACTATTGAGAGAAAGAAGAGCTACCCCCCTAGCTCAAATGCAATATGCGGCCATAGAAGTGGAATCTAATGTATTGCCAGTTGACAGACTGAGAAATAAGACCGATGCAGACAGGATAAAGGGAATATTTGAAGCCTCGACTTCTGACCCCTCTATGCCTCACCCTCAGGTGGATGAACTAACAAATATAGTGAAGTATTTGTCCGCAGAGATGGAGAAAATGAAGGTAGAGGGGAAGAAAACATACAGAAATCCTCAGAATACCGAAAACAAAGGAAATTTCAGGAGGCCAAATAATAATGCTCCCCAGATTATGCAAAGGGACCAGGGAGGAAGAGACAGAGAAGATCAAAAGATTTAGGCCCCTCTTCAAAATAATTTTGTAGCTAATGATGAAGAAGGGGAAATAGACGGGATTGATCCTGAAATCCATTGCTTTAGAGATACCTCTCCTTTTCCTCATCTCACTCAAACATCATATGAGGAATCTCTCATGGACAGTCAGCTAAATGAGTTGAGCAAGGGAGACAAGGCTAGTAGCATCCAGAACAAGTATAACCTAAGACCCAAGAAGAATACAGAAGCACTCGATGCTCCTGAACATCTCACTAGAATGGAGAAACCTGCTAATGAAGTGGTAGACAATAACAAAGGTAAGAAGGCCCAACCCCTCTCTCCAATAGTCCAGATTCATGTTCCTGAAGTAAGGGAAATCCCAAAGCTCGCATCCTCTTTTAACTTTGAGCATGAAATTCAAAAAATCAGGATCCCTATGCCCCTTTCTGAACTGATCAATCATGAAGTGTTCAAAAAACACTTTTCCAAACTATTATAGTCTGAAACCTCATGCCATCCCACAGACCCAAGCAATTTGCAAGATGAAAATCCTGCAATCATCCTAGGTCCTATGGTAGAAGACATAAATGATTCATTCCCTCCTTTATACACATCCTTGAACATACATGACAAGGTGTTTCACAACTGTTTGATGGATTCTAGGGCTTCCCACAACCTCATGCCCAAAACTGTCATGGAAGAATTAGGACTAGAAGTCACCAGAGCCTATCATGACCTCTATTACTTTGACTCCAGGAAATTTCAATGTCTAGGAGTCATCAAAGATCTGGTTGTGACCTTGTTTCAGCTGCCCATGAAAAGTGTGGTCATGGACAGTGTAGTGGCTGATGTTTCCCCCAAGTTTGGTATGTTATTATCAATGTCCTAGATAAAAAGACTTGGGGGAACCCTGCAAATGGACCTAACTTATGATACTATTCCAATGTTTGGGGGGGAACATAGGAGACTGTACAGAGAAGCCCAACTGGCCTACATAATCAGTGACAAAGCCAATCCTACGAATCATCCTATCTTTTCTCTTGACACTGATTTAGGTTCCAGTTTACTACACCTCACTAATGCTCCCGAGCCTCTTCTAAAACTCAGAAAGAAACCCACTACTTCTCATGAATTTTCTCCCCCCATCACCTATGTCTGGAAAATGTTCTTTGATAGATCCTCTTCCAGGGAGGGCACTGGTGCCAGAGTGTTTTTTGTGTCACCTACTCAGGAAACCGTATCTCTGTCATATAATCTAGAGTTTGAGACAACCAATAATGTGGCAGAATATTAAGCTCTTGTTTTAGGTTTAAGAGCTGCAAAGGAAATGGGGATTCAAGAGGTAGCAATATTCGGAGATGTAGAATTGATAGTCCAGTAGATCATAAACACTTATTAGGCCAAGCATCCTCGACTCGGGAGTTACATAAATGAGGTATGGGACCTAATCGACAGTTTCTTCTCAGCAATTAACATTTCATTCATTCCAAGAGAGAAGAACATAGTGGCTGATTCTATGTCTACATCAACAAGCAATTTCAAGGTGCCCCTGCCACGCAAATTCAGATATGATGTAGAAGTAAAATACAGGCCCTCCATACCTGACAATGTCAAACATTAGAAGGTGTTTGAGGATGATCTCGAGATCAAAAGATTCTTGGAGATTGTTGAAGAATTTTCAGCACTGCATATTGATCAAGACTTCATTTCCGAAGCAAAGCTTGATGATGGTAATTTTCTGAGCAAGATTGCAGAGCGTGACATTGTGCAGTTCCCCAACAATCATATTCCAAAGGGACTAGTTCCTTTGGAAAGGATTTTTGATAGAAATGATGTGGCATTGAAGGGGAAAAACTTAGATAATGATGGTGATACAACTCAGTGTAACATTGGCATCGAGAATGAACACATGTTTGTCAAATTGTCAAGAATTCTGACAAAGGAGAAGAGGGCCGAATACACTGAATTATTGAGGGAGTTTGTAGATGTTTTATCCTAGACCTATGAAGACCTCAAAACTTATGACACTTCTATCATTGGGCATAAAATCCCATTGAAAAAGGAGGCTAAGCCATTTAGGCAGAAACTAAGACAGATCAATCCTATGTTGCTGCCTATCATGGAGAGAGAGGTGAAGAAGCTGCTACATGCCCAGATCATCGTGCCATTGAGATATTTAGAATGGGTGGCCAACTTGGTCCTAGTAAGGAAGAAGAGTGGGGAAATCAGACTCTGTGTGGATTTTAGAAACCTAAACAAGAGCTCAAGGAAGGACAATTACCCCCTGCCAAAGATGGAACATATATTGCAGAGGGTGACAGGAGAATCCGAGATTTCCATGATTGATGGCTTCTCTTGCTACAATCAAATATTTGTTCTCCTGAGGATAGAGAAAATACAATGTTTACCACTCCATGGGGCACATTCATGTATGCTAAAATTCCCTTTGGATTGATGAATGCAGGGACAACGTTTCAACGAGCCATGGACATAGCTTTCATTGGGGAAAGGGATAAGTTTGTGGTCATCTATTTGGATGACATCATAGTCTTTTCCAAATCTGATAAAGAACATTGTTGTCATCTCAGGAAGGTTTTTCTAAAATGCAGGAGTTTTGGCCTTTCATTGAATCCCAAAAAATCTATGTTCGCTATGAAGGAGGGAAAGTTATTGGGACACATAGTATCAACAGTAGGAGCCAAGATTGATCCTGACAGAGTAGAAGCAATCCAAGCCTTGTCAATCCCAAGATCCAGGAAATAAGTTTAGTCTTTCCTTGGAAAAATTAATTTCCTAAGGAGGTTTGTTTCTAACTTTGTTGAAATGGTAAAGCTTATAACGGCCATGTTGAATAAGGGAAATGAAGTAAGATAGACTTCTGAGGCTAGAAATTCCTTTGAGTAGATAAATAAAGCACTGAAGCTCTTGTGCTTATCAATCCCGATTACTCAAAGGAGTTCCTTATTTTCTCCTTTGCCTCATCTGACACAGTGGCTGCTGCTTTACTACAAAAAAATGATGCAGGGCTGGAGCAGCCTATTGCCTATTTTAGCAGAGCCTTAAGGGATGCTGAGGCCAAGTACGACATCATGGAGAAGTAGGCTTATGCCCTGGTGAAAGCTCTCAAAGATTTTAGAGTCTATGTCCTACAGTCAAAAATCATTGCCTATGTTCCCTCATCTACTGTGAAGGACATTCTTATTGAGCCTAACATAGACGGGAGGAGGAGTAAATGGATAGCCAAGATCCTTGAGTTTGACATGGAGATAAATCCTACCAAATTGATCAAAGGTGAAGGTTTAGCCAAGCTGTTGGATGAAACAAATTGCAAAGCTTTGGGGGTGAGTTTCATTAATGAATGATCAAAAAATCAACAGGATTAGCTATTTGATGTAGACCCTCAAGCAAAACCCCCATTGGCGCAATGTCGTTGGTACAAGGATGTCATATATTTTCTGCAAGAGTTGCAGCCTCCTGAGGGCCTGCAAAGGAGCAAGGCAAGAGCTCTAAAGCTCAAAGCAGTCAGATACTGCCTTGTTGATCAATTTTTATATTGGAAAGACCCTCTGGGGGTGCTTTTAAAATGTATGAACCCACAAGAGGCTCAAAGGATCATTTCTGAATTTCATGATAGCCTGTGTGGAGGGCACCATTTCTGGAAAACCACATCCTACAAAATCCTCAGGGCTGGGTACTACTGGCCCACCTTATTCACTAACATTTGTAAAAAGGTCAGAGCCTGCATCAAATGCAAAAGGTTCTCAGGAAAGCAACAGCTTAAATCCCTACCTTTGAAACCTGTGGTTGTTTCGAGACCTTTCCAGCAGTGGGGCCTAGACTTTATTGGGGAGATCCACCCTACCTCCAATGGACAACACAGATGGATCCTGACTACCACAAATTTCTTTACCAAGTCGATAGAAGCTATCCCAACAAGGAGTGTTTCCCATAAGGTAATCATTGGATTCCTGGAGGATCTCATCACAAGATTTGGTTGCCCAAGCAAGATTGTTATTGATAATGCATAATATTTCAAAGCTGAACCATTAGTCAAATTCTGTGAGCATTTTGGGATCAAACTGATTCACTCCACCCCATACTATCCCCAGGGAAATGGTTTAGCAGAGTCCTCCAACAAAATCCTGATAAGGATCATCAAAAGACTATTAGAGGACAACAAAAAGGCCTAGGATTCAAAGATAAAATTCACTCTATGGGCTGATTGAGTGACCATAAAGAGATCCATAGGCATCTCCCCTTTCCAATTGGTCTATGGGACATAAGCTATTTTTTTGTCTCAGCTAGCCATGCCTGTAGCAAAGTTCCTCTAGGATTATCAAGGAGATTCTGATGATATGATCATAAGAATTCATCAACTAGTAAAGGTCCAGTAGGCTAGAGAGTAGGTGATGAACATAATTCAATACAATCAGCAGAAGATCAAGCAGGTTTTTGAGAGGAAGGCCAAGAAGGAATATTTCCAAATGGGAGATCTGATACTCAAATGGGATGCTCCTAAGCAAGACAAGGGCAAGAACGACAAATTTGAAGCCCTATGGATTGGGCCCTTCAAAATCTCTGAAGTGTTTTCAAATAATACCTATAGGTTGCAAGATTTGGAGGGTCAAGAAGTTTTCAATGGCCCTGTGAATGGGCATTTCCTGAAGAGATGTTTCCCTTGAGCCACACATGGCTCTTCTATGTTTGTAAATATTGTTTTTCTTTTATATTTATGTTTTGACAATGACTCCATAGCCCAACAACAAGGCACTGAAGCTACAAAAGAGTTCTCGGCAGCCCGCAGGGGGCGTCCCGTCCCCCATGGAGCCTAATGTTAGCACATAATATTGTATGGGACATTTGCCTAAAAGAAGCATCCCCTTCAGCAAAAAGAGAGATTTGGAAAGCCCATTTAATCCAAAGTTTTGAAGGACTGGCGTGTTATTTTAACGAGCAAGTAGGTTTGGACGAACAAGATCTGCCCACCTAGATCGGTGGTTGAAGCTTCATTTCGGACCCCCCTCGTCATTCTACCTTTAACAAAGGGGGTAGGGGGGTCTGGAATTGGGCGTGCATCTCTCAACGGTCAATATTAGGGTGCTTGGATCAATGGTGCTCAAGCGATTCTAGAGCCCCTTTGCCATTCTACCTTTAATAAGGGGGGGCGAGGGTCCAGAATGGAATGGTATTGTTATGGGGCCGCCTTCCTATCGTGTCACCTCCTATGTCATCTTCTCCCCTACCATTTGTTCCCCACTTGTCCGCTTGACGTGGCCCACTTCTTTTTTATCCTCCTCATCCTTCGACATCTGTCTCGCTCCCTTCCACATCATCCCGCCATAAATAATGTGTCCCCCTCTACCATTGTATCCCGTCGTCTGTGATCTTTTTCTTGTATCCTCCCTCTTGCCATGTGTCCACCCCTGTTGTCTCCTTGATCACTCCCCTTCCCCTCTCCACGCCTTATCCATTAGACCATTCAGCTGATCCAGGTGGCACCATGAGAATACCTCCACGTTCCAAAGGGCAGAGTTGACCAGGGCTGCTCTTGATCCCAAGGAAGCAGTTATTGAAGTTGTTGGAGGTGGTTAGACATCGTCTCCGCTATAAATGGAAAGTCTAGCAAAGGATTAAAGGCATGTCGATTCATCCGCAGGATTGTTAGGAGTCTGATTGCGTCTTTCATAAGTGCATGATCACTCAGAGACTGCATACGCAGACTCCCAGTAGACATGTAGAAATAATGTTTTTCATGCAATGTCTCATTTTTGCTGTGATTATATGTAGGAAATTTTTCCATTTTTGTAAAGGTCGATGGTTTTGCTAGGCTCTCGATTATAAAGTTTAATGAAGCACTAGTTTCTCTGGTTATGTATTGACACTTGAGACTTCTTTCCTTATGAATGTTAGCCTCTTTCCATCTCTTTGTTAACACTGTGTTATAACAACTCGAAATTGGAAGATCCAGTCGAGTTGCACTGTTATAGGATGATGTAGGTTGGATCACTGTAATGGTTGCATTGTTTCTAATCAGTTCTTGTATTTTCTCAGCGCTCAATGATTTGGAATTGGAAGATCCAGTCGAATCACATTTCAGTTCCTTAAAACTTTGAACCAAGAGGATCTTTTATTCTGAGTTTTTCCTCCTCAATCTGCCAAAAGGCCTGATGCCCGAGTCAATCTTGCTCACTCCTCCTACCAAGGCTTCCATCTGCTCATTTCATAATCGACCCACCGACGAAAGTTAGATCAAGACCTCTTATATTTTTTACATACCAGGCCCAGTTTCCTGAGTTAAAGCAATACCTTCTTGGGTCTCTATCCATTCGACCACCCCATTAAATTATCTGTGACATAAATTGATGGGCGTTGGGATCTGCTTCTATCGCAATCCTGGAGTGACTTCTGACGCTAACAGGGACCTTCTTGAGGGAATGTCTGTAAATACTAACCTTGTACAATTTCTACTTCAAACAGATATTCAGTAAAGGAACAAAAAGGATACAATGGAAAATAAAAATATTACACATAGATTTTTCCCCTGGAAACCCAAACCGGGAAAACCAACATATTCTATATTCATTCATTCATGTTACAATGTTTCCAATACAAAATAAATATAGGAGCCAACGACATCCAAAAACCTAACCCAATGACCTAGATTATTCCAAAACCCTAATTCCTTAACCGGAAATAGAAAACCATCGACAAATAAACCATGTGTCAAAAAATCACCTAAATATAATGCAGTCCTGAAAATGTGGTCCCGATGTAGAATTTTCTTTTTTGGGGGAAATTCCCCCGAATCCCCACGCTGGGGGCTCTACCCCCCTACACCTCCTGAGGAGGGGCCTAGAGGTGCCCCCCTCTAACCCCCCTACATGGGGGGGCACTACTACTCGTGCAAAAAATATAAGACATAGCCAACAATGTCAAGGTGGTTTCCATCGAAGACAAAGATTCAGAAGTGGATAGAAGAACAAGAAAAGGAATTCACGGAAGCTCAAAAGAAGAACCCTAATATTAGCGCAAAATAATGGTTGGGAAGGTATATCTTTACTGATATACACGATATTTTCTTTGGAGGAATTCGTAAGGATCTATACAAGTGTCTGGCCAGATTAGAAGACACCTAGTTTGAGATCAGATATCGACTGCCTATTGTTTGGACCTCGACGCTGATCAAGAAGGTAAAAAGATTTGATAATGCCATATCGAGAGAAATATATCACTAGTTTGATAGTAGCATTGGAGGGTATATCACATATTTTTCTATTGATAGGGTATAATCATATAGCCAAGAAGAGAGATACTTCTTTAGAGGACCTAGAGGAAAATTGTTACACTTCTTGAAGTTGAAAATCAAGATGCTATTGCATGAGAAGAACATCTTGAAGATACAATAGTGGGTCAGACTAAAAAAAATCTAATGTTCAAGAATTCAGACAATGAAAATGACACAAAGATCGAACACATGCACAAAGGGAGGACCTTCAGAGAAGTTCCTCTGGTGAATTTGTTCGAACAGAGTCACGAGCCAACATAAGAAGAAGGGTTCTACAATGGAGAAGAAGAAGAGTTGTTGAATGAGGAACATTCAGAGTTTTCTAGGGTAGAAGAAGAGAATACTAAAGAAACTCACTGAGAAGAGTTAGAAACTTCAGGGACTGCGCAAATTGTTGAATTAAGTACTATTACACCCCCTGTTGTTTTAACAACATTAAGTAACCAGAGTAACCTAAGTTATAAGAACACTCAGAGAACTGGTACAAGTGGTTCAGTGCATACTCAGTCAGGAACCTTAGGAAGATCTATGGCAGATGAGATGAGGTTACCCACCTTTAGAGGAGATGGATCTGAATATCATGACCACCATTGGTTTCTATGTGAAGTTGTATGGAGTATTAAGAATGTCACCGATGAAGCTCTTAAACGAGCTCAGTTTATTACTACCCTGAGAGATTGCGCACTGAGCTGGTACATGAAATTTTCCCAAGGAATTGCACTGCCTAAACCACTGAATGAGATCAAGACGTGTTGGTTGCAGGATTCAGGAAACCCAAGTTGGAGTCACAATGCATCACATAGTTGAAAGAAATCAAGCAGAGAATAGATGAACCTATTTGGGAGTTTGATCATAGGTTTAAAACCTTAACGAGCCGTCTCACTTTTCAGATCCCAGATGAGTAGAACAAGGAATGGTTCATTTCTTCCTTTTTACCACACATCAGAGTCCCTCTGATGCAAAATAAGATCATTTCGTAGGCTGAGGCACTGGATATTTCCATGAATCTAGAATCAACCCCTATGGGAGAATCCATATCAGGTATGAGTCAATTCTTGAGTAAGCTAACTAGCTTATCACTACAAGTCGAAGATATGAAAAAATATAAGGGAAAAGATAAAAGAGAGGACATACAGTGCATTAGATGCAAATCAAAAGGCCATGATAAACAGCATTGTCCCTTATTTCATGAATATTTGGCTTTTGGAGCTCCAAACCCTTTGAAGCAAGTCACTCTACCTTGGTGTGAGGTATGTAGAAATATAAATCGCCCTGGTGAATGTTATTACATGAAAAAATATGTTTAGACACCCACAAATTTGTATTGCATGTTCTATAAGTCGGTAGGGCATGATGATAGGGATTGGAGGGAGAATGACCTCATGCATGAAAGGTCAAGGGATATATACAAAATTCAAGGCAAAGTACAACAAGAAGGGAACACTACGCAGTATAATTCCCCTGGAAGAGGAAACTTCAACCCTCATGGTGGATTCAGAGGAAGAGGATGAGGAGGAGGTATGGGTTGAAGTAGAGGTTAGATCATTTTTTATAACTGAGCACAACCAGGTCATTTGGAAAGGGACTGTCAGAACCCTTGTACCCCTTGCAGTTACTACAATTCATTTGAGCATGTCATAGAAGATGGTCCTACAATGTTAGTCAAACTTCAGGAAAGATGAGGAGGAAACCAAAAAGTACAACTAATCATAATAGAACCTTGTGGAGAAGATCCCAGAGTTGTTGTTAACACTAGAGGAGGCACTGCTACAGGAGAAGACAAGGTGAATCCAAGGAAGACTACAGAACAATCAGGATTCAAAAAAGATGCAGAGAAGTCACAAGAGTTTGATCCAAAAAGAGAGAAGCAAACATTTGAAGAGGCAATAAAAGATTTTAGAATAGATGAGTCTTCTTCATCAAAGGCACAACCAAAAGTGAGAGAATGTGGAATTCCTCTGGCCTTTGATCAGTTCACTTCACCTGGAGAAGAAAAAGAGGTAAGAAGACTCATGGAATTCTTATGCACTTGCATTAATTTGATAAAGTATGAGAGCGTTGTACAAGAGATACAACACTTTATCAGACAGTATGATCTAGGAAAGGTAGATCCTCTACTGAATAAAGAAGTACATCAACTATCCAAAAAGAGAAGGACAAATAAGTAACTACACCTTAATGCTCAAATAGGAGAATAGGATATAGATTATGTGGTCCTTAACTTAGGATAGGAGGTCAATGTTATGATGAAGCAAACCTGGTGTTATAACCCTAATTTTCACCAGACATTCTTACCTAACATCAGGCCATCTCATATTCCTTCTTTTCCAAGCCAGTACTGAACACCTCTTCTTAAAAACACCCTTTTAAAGGCCCACATGCCCTGCTCCACTACAACCCATGTGTACACTCTAGCTGACTCACTACAGCCCGCATGTACCTGCAAAAGCTTGAAAAAAGGAAATTTGTTGATGGAGCACACAACTTTGGGTAAGTTAACTAGACCTTTCGGCCATGCATGGTCGGTCATTCGACCAAATACCTAGCTCCTTCTAGCCTACAAAAGAAAGGGTATGGGTCCCATTTGAAAAGAGGAAAATCATAGTAAAGAAAATATACCCAATTGAGCATTCCCCTTGTCCCAAACTTTAGCCATCCTTGTGCAAAGAGAAGTATAGAGAAAAGCAGTTGGAGGAAATCTGAAGAGGAGCCCATGACCAGTTTCGAGGAGCAGTGTCGATCACATATTGTAAGTTTACACTTGTGAAGACTAATACAAAAAGGAATACTTTTCCCGTCCTGCCATATCATGTGTTCAAGTTGAATGTTTATTTTATGATATTGTCACAACTAACCCAACAATTAGTATATGAAATACATGTTCAAAGCTCTCTGTTTGTTCATGTGTAAATGCAGGTCAACTTTGGGACGAGGCTTGCAATCAAAGAGTGAGTGAAAGCAAAGGGATCAGCATCAAACAAAGGACTTAAGGTAGAGTTACCGAATCTCATTTACACCTTTGTATTGCATGAATGTGGGGTTTTGTGTTGGGAGAATAGGAAAGAGTAGAGGCCTTTGAAATGGTCATTTTCTACATGCATGATTAGAGCCCTTAAATGCTAAGTTCGTAGGAGGGATTTCTACCCACAACACCTGGGCACTAATCATTTTTACCCGTGTGTTTACCCTCCAAGGATCCTGAGTGAGTTTGACCAACATCTGACCTAGGTACAATGAATACTCCCCTTCATCTTCATCTTGTGTATGAGCCCTACAGATATAGGCCACTAATATTACCAACTCACAGTCGTCCTCTGGGAGGGTATAATTGACATTAGGGAAGGAACATATGGTAAGGATAACAAGTTTGAAATACTTCAAGAGAATTGAAGACAAGAAGAATGGTAACTCATGAGGACCTCGAATGGATTCAGAATTCATGAAGCTCCAAGATTAAATGAAAACAATTGATTCTCAAGAATAACCCCCAATATATGATATTTCCTCTACACATGCTTAAGTCTCTGAGGGGAAATCTTTGTTTCTCTCCTGCATGCGACCTCATGCTTAATCCTTGTGTGAGAGGGGTATCCCAACTATGCTTATACAAACAATTGTATTTACCGCTTCCTAGCATAATATTCTATGTTTGTCTGAAGGCTTTGTAAATGTATCCTCAGAACTTATTCAAAATCCCTACACTTTAAGCTAATGTAGGTTTTCTACCAGAAAATATCTAAGTGTCTGATTAATTTTATAAGCACTTCATTTTAGGGTTGTTGTTTACTCATGGGTGCGAAAGTGAAACTTATGATGTTTTAGACTCGACTCTAAAAGACCGCAAATTAAAGAGATGCAAATATTTTTCTTCAATAAATCCTACATATAGGATGGAGAAGAGGTTTAACGTTATTTAACAAAAACACCCAATTCCCAAATGCAATTTCCCTATCTACACTACCCAAAATAAAGAATACAACTATCTTCTTTTTTTGATTCTAATATATAAAGAAATCAGATGCAAATCCTTTAATGCTTCATTACTTTCAATAAAAATGAAAGAGTCAAATGAAAATACAAAAGACACAAAGAAAAAAGGATTTCAAACAAAGAACACACTTACATGATAATGAGAACTGAAATAAAAAAGTATGATAACTCACTCAATCAAGGACTCAATAATCGACAAGCATTCAATGGATACAAGAAAGTTCAGAGAAGAATCCAAAAATTGATAGGAAGAAAGATAAATCACTCAACTATCTTGACAAAATGAACAACACGAAAGAGAAATCAACTCTAGGATGTGGTGAGCATAAGGTCTCAAATCATTCAAAGAGGCAAGATTTTAAAAGTAACTTAATACCAACAAACCTTTCCATACCTTTTCAATCAGTCAGATAACCAGAAACTTAGCAAGACTCAGACCAAACAAAGAAGAAACAAGCAAAATCAATCTCACAATTTGGAAAAGGTTGCAAGCTCAAACAAGACAATGAAAAGAGTGATAAATATCCATATCCTCAACCTAAACAAAGTCATAAGAAAAAGTACAAACTGTCAAGGTCCTAACCCGCACATAGGTAGATCAATGTATTCGGATGTAATAAAGGTCAATATTAATAAGACCTTTCAATAAAATAGAATAAGGCGGATGTAAGAAGACCTAATAGAAGCTTCCGCTTCTAGAAGGATCTTCCT